>WEIS01020750.1:5391-21327 GCA_013389965.1 Todus mexicanus | reverse complement strand
TCAAAAAAAACCCCAAGGCTTTGACCCAGCTGAGGTTTCCAACACGCTGCAGGATGAAGAGCAGCTGCCTGCTCTCCTGCTGCACTTGTGCATTACTTAGAAGATGTTTCAAAGGCACCAGGAGCAGGTGGGGGTTGCCTGATGCCTGCAGAGATGTGCCTCCCTGCCTGCAAGGCTAAGGTCTCTGTTCTCAAAGGACTCAGAGAACCCCTCTCCCCCAGGCAGGCCTGGCTGGCAGGGAATTTGCTCTTCCCTTGCTTGCCCTAGCTCTGGCCTGCAGCATCTCTTGGTTTCTCTGCCTACTGCCCTTTGCAGGATCAGGCCCATGTTTCCTCATCTCTCCCACCCCTCTAGAACCTCACTCATATTTATAAGCTTCAGGAGACCAGATCTGGTGGAACAGCTTTATTTCCTGAGCTTTCTCCTTTTTGATGAAGTCAGGGTCTGGGAAGTCCTCAAGGACTGCCTCAAAGGAAGTGTTAGGTTTATGTGCGGAGTGAGAGGGAAAAAAAATAAATATCATTTTAGTTTCTTTGGATCAAGAATTGTCCACTCTCTGCTCAGCTCCCCTCCTTCCTCATGACTGGAAAGAGAGGAGAAGCATCCTGTCGCTGCCACTGTGTGTTTCCAGAGCCCACAGGCATCGTTGCCTACAAGTTTGGCACATCCTCAGACCTGCCAATGCCCCAGGATCTTTCAGGAACAGATTCTAGTAAATCACTGCAAAAGTTCCCAGGGTGTGGGAGTGGGTCTCACCCTATGCTGGGGCTGTCCTGGTCCCCAGTTCAGTTTCCCACAGCAGCGGTTAGTGTCCAAGACTCTCCCACACCTCCCCTGGTGATACAGTCACTATTCCTGGAGGGGTTTAAAAGATGTGGAGATGGTTTAGTGGTGGACCTGGCGGTGCTGGATTAACAGTTGAACTTGATGACCTTAAAGGTCTCTTCCAACCAAAACAATTCTATGATCTGGTGGCTGTAGCAACTCCCAGTGCTGCCTGGGTGCTTCTGACCATCCAAACTGGGATCCCTGCACCCCGTGTGTGTGAGCAAGCTGCCTGCACCAGGGAGAAATGCCCCAGCCCCGTACAGGGCTCCCAGCTCTGCCCAAAGCATCCATCACACTCTTGTTACCTTATTTTGGCAAGATGTTCAGCTTCGCTGTGGCTCTTGGAGCTGACAGCTCTCAAGTACATCCCAAGGATGAATAAAGGCAACAGAGCAGGTAGCGATTTCTGCAGTCAGCCAGAGTTTCTGCGAAGATGGTCTCAATACCGTCTTGCTGTCTTCGTGGCCAGAGGACGCCTGTCACGGCCACTTGACCTGCAGGCAGATGGTTACTGTCTGTCTAACGCTGTCTTTTGGGGCTTGATAGGCACTTCTAAGCTGCAGATAGACAGCGAGCTCCCGCTGAGGGAGGAAGGCAGCACTTGGCAGCTGGATGCCGGCGTCAGGGTGTGCAGGGCGAGCTGTTGGGGAACATGGCACGCATCTTTTATTTGAGGGCAGCACAGTAGCCCCCGCCTGCATTGTGCAAGCCTGAGGTTGGCCAGGCAAGGTCAGAAGGGTTTGGAGAACTGGATGGAAGAGCAAAAGCATGTCATGGGGCTGATGTCATCCACCTGTGATGTCACCGCCATCATCTTTGGCAAAGCACTTCCAGTGATAGCAGAGCTTCTGCAGTCTGTCTGCCAGCCTGGCACTCGCTCTGTACAGTGTAATTAAGCAAATATATTAATAGAATGGGAGCCGGGGCCTGGGTAATGTTCTTCTGTGACAGACAAATGCAGAGACAAAGCAGACGCTTACTTCAGAAGTACCACAGGATGCTATTAGCGGGCATAGACTCACATCCCATTAGTGCCACTGCTGTTAGGCAATGCCGAGTCATTTACATTTTAAACGAAGCTCCCACACCAGCTCCACTCCAGGATCAGCTCCAGGAAAGCTGCAAGGCTGTGTCTGCACTAGGGGAGCCTTGGAAGGGTCCGGAAATACCCCGCTAGTGAAAACAGACATCACATGGGCTCAGCTTTTGTGCCAGTTACAAAGTCAGCACTGCAGAGGTGGCCATGGAATGAGAGCATGTGAGATGCTGGCAGGGCTCATCTCTACCAGAGTTTCTCTCAAGGCAGTGGTGTTCATAGAATCATAGCATGGTTTGTGTTGAAAGTGACCCTAAAAATTATCTAGTTTCAGTCTTGTTTCCAGGGTCAGGGACATCCTCCACTAGATCAGGTTACTGAAAGCCCCATCCAACCTGATCCTCTCTCCTGGCCCACAGCTATGCCCATGCTCACATAGCCCATCAGTGACTTAAATGTGGCTCATGGGGTGGCTCAACAGGAAAGGATCCTGCCCACCCTGCTTGCAGTGACAAGTCCTGCACATCTGCTTCACTTACAAGGAGAACACGCTGCCCATCTCCACTGAAACAGCTCTTCAAGCCCTGAAACTGCCAGCTTCCCATCCCTGGCCTTACATGACAATCTTAACAAATTATGGCATAAATATGCCAGGCGAGGGAAGGCAGCTTTCACTGAGGATTGGGAATGTGATAAAGCGGGGTATGTTTTTTTCATTGAAAGGGAGCTCTATTCATTTGAGTGGACAGTGCTGCAGAAACAAGCCAATCGAAGGTGTCTGGAGCGGAGGAGAGGGACACTGCAGACAAAAACTGAAGGGCTAATTGTGTAAAGCTGGTGAGAAGATGCCTTGGTCTGAGCCACAAATGTGCTAATGGGGAGGTTGCTTAGCTACAGTGGCAATGGTACCTCAGCCGCCCCAGGTAGGGGAGGGAAAGCCAAGCATAAACAGCAAGGAGGAAGAAGAGTCATTAAAGTGTTCCCTAAAGATACTTAACTGGCAGTGGTGGGAGGAAATAAATAAGAAGGAAAAGTTGGTCTGAGTGCCAGGGAGGAAGCCAAGCTGTTAGGAAGATGACTTGTTTGCTGCTTGACGCCGTCTCTTGTCACTAATTTCAACTGTAGCCTAGTGTTGTTTCTCCAGCTCTCAAACATCCCTGGCTTTATCATCTCTGCTGCTTTCTCATTTAATTCCCTGCCCTTGAAGGTGAAGGCTGGGCAGCTCTGGTGCGTGGGACTATAAGTGGAGCTGAGCACAGCCCCAGCATGGCCAGGAATGCCTATTGGTTGCCTGTGTATGGGAGCACGTGCCACCCCTTCACGTTCTCTTCAAGCTTCACAGAAAGAGCAGACAGCTGGCTTTGCGACCTTTCCTCTATCAACGAACATTGCTCAAACTGACCCAAGCCTGAAGCTGGCAGTTCACGTCAATATGAAACCATTAACAAAGCTTTACCTGTGTCCTGGAACCATCCAGCTCTTGGCAGTGGGCAGGGAGGAAATCACAACAAGCGGCTCTGACAGCACCAGCCCTAAACAACAGTTAGGAGGAGAATTATTTTAATGAATACATTTCCTTTCAATTGTATGCGAATAGTGAGATCCCATTAGAACGGGGAAGCAATTAGAGCTAATAAAGATGAACGCTCAGCGCTGGGTGCATGTGGAATAACAAACAGCGAACAAAGGATTCAGGAGAGAGCTGACTCTAATCCAAATAAATGAGCGGTGATGAAAGGGAAAGCGGCTCGGGTCTCCTGCTGTGAGACACGCTTCCTCACCGCCGGCTCCCTGCTCACGCTTCACCTCCTCGTGGCAGGGAAAGTCATGCTCAGGGCTGGACACGGAGGCAGCTGGTCAATGGGACGGTCCCTGCTGAGCTGCGCTGTGTCCCTGGCCCAGGCCGGGAAGTGTTGGAGGGGTGGCCATAGCCTCTGGGGAGCATCCTGCTGGATTTTGCATGGAGGTAGCAAATGGTCCCAGCTGGGACAAGAGGCATTTGGCAAGACCGGAGTGGAGAGAAGGGGCTGGTCTGGAAGGATGGAAGAACATTGACTCATGTCCTTTCCCATCTTGTATTGGTGGTGATTGCCCGCCAAAATTAACAACCCTGATCACAACAGGCACGTGACTGGCCCAAAACCATCAGTGCTATGGCAAGGTGGAGTGTGGAAGAAATAACAGCCTCTTCACAATGATGTATTTACACAGTAGGCTCACAGGAAAATTGGGTAAACCAATAATTACCCAAGGATATTATTGGCTTTGGCAGAGTTAATAATAATTAGTGCTTTTCCTTTTCCAATCTTCCTACAGGAGAGACCTTTTACAATCCACAGAATACAAAGGACCCAAACCACCTAGAACTGCTTCCACGTGTGGCTTGGGAAAAAAACTCACACTGAGTCCTGCTGGCAGACTCCAAGGGTGAAAATCACCCAAAGACACTGGGGAGCTGGACTGAAAAATAATAAGAGTGGTAGTAATAACAACAACAACAATAATAATAATAAACAATTTTCTATATTTGAAAATAGTGTTGGAACTGCATTTTCCCCAGTCCTTCTAGTGCAGCTGAGCCAGAGATAAATCTAGCCCTGACATTTAACAGACTTTCAGGTCAGCAAGGGACACTGGAGCCTGCCCTGCTGTCCCTCTCCTGGCACTGGCAGCTCCTGGTTTGCTTTCTAGTTACTACTCTCGGTTGCAGCATAGCACTTTCTTTTCCCAGAAGGCAGATATTACCCTTTATCTCTTGCTGCAATTCCCATTCTTGCAGCATCTCCGCATCTCTGTGAGCTCCCCAGTGCCTGCAAGCCAGCACCCTGAGCTGCAGTGCTGTGGCCAAGGCTGCAGCCACTGATCTCCAACTGCACCCGAGCTTGGGGCTGAGCACCTAGCATACTCACCAGCACTGGATGGGACACAGCCAGCCCTCCCTCCTGCCTGCCAGCCTGCTGTGCTGTTGCCCCTCCCGGGAACAGCCTTCTCTGGGTCAATGCCACTTGACAGTTTGGGTTAAATGGGGTGAATTTGTTTTGAGACATGCCGGAAGAGGAGTGCTCCCCTAGTCCGTAGTCTCTCAGCTTGCTGTTGTCTCAGGAAGCAAGGCGTGTGGGATCAGCTGGGTGACACGTACTCAAAATTGATGTGTGATCAGCCACGCGAGCCCACCTCCAGTACTGGATGCTGGAAGGGATGGTGAAGGAGAGTGCCCAATTTCTGCAAAGATATCCAGTCTCCATCCAGCTCAGCCAAGGAGAAAAATCATCTCCCTCAGGGTTCCCCCACCTCCAAGCTCAGTTCAAGTCTCAGCAGCTCTTTACACATCCCTAAGACACAACTTTGCCTGTCACTCCCACAGCTCCACCTCTCCTCCTCAGTATTGAGATATCCTTTCCCCAGCTCTTGCCTCGCCACATTCAGCCCTGCCCCGCTCTTGTGCAGCCATGGCAGAGACTCTCCGAGCCACTTCTGATACTGCCTGGGCTGCCCTCTCCCCAGGCCTGCAGTGGTTGCTTCCCCAGCACGTAGGATGTTGGCTGCCTCTCCTGCTATGGGCAACCTTCAAACACTCAGAAATCACCAGTGAAATCCTGCCCTGCCCCAAGCTGGCCCATAAATCACAGCATTATAAAAATAAAACAGTTTGTGCGTGCACGCACATTTCAGGTTGCCTTTTAAACCTGAACTTGTTTCTCACATGTTGGCAGAAGAACAGAGGGGAGCTGGAGTCAAAAGGCAAGCTTGAAAAATAAACGCATACTTCTCTCTTGCTGCTCATGAAGGGCTCCCAGAGGAAAACAGAGAAAAACAGGGCAGGAAGAGGCCCCGAAGGGGTCAATGTGCCCATTCCCTAAAGCAAGAGCAAGCTCTTCCCACAAGCACCAGGCAAGTTTGTGCTCACAGACTGGGGTGATGGGGGTGCCCACTTCACACCCACAGTCCCTTGCTTCCATTGTTTTCCTGATTTTGCTCTTTCTCCTGTTCTTTCACCCTTCTTCCCCTGCTTCCTTGTGGCCCTGTGCTCATCTCCCCATACCCATCCAGTGCATCACCACCAAGGTGGTGCAGGTACATCCCCCTCGTGCTGAGCCCTGCCCCAGCGGTGCCATGTGCACTCTGCTCCTGCATGAGCCACCCATGGAAGAGGCTGAAAGTTATGCTGTCTTAAGCCATAGTTTAACATAATTAGACATCCTGGCTTGAGGGCAGTAATTACTTTTATAATCCTTAAACATATTTTTTAAAAAAATAATTGCCTCCCAATTCAGTACCTTTCAAAAATCCTTTTAAACAGCACTGCCTTCTTCAAACACAACTCAGCCAACAGTAATTACAATAAATTATTCTAACTTCTAAAAAAACATATAGAAGTTAATCTATGTGCACAAACTGCTAACCATTCTTTGTTTATCCTTCCCTCCCGCTGCTTCCCCATTCCCTGGCTGTAGCACTGTCACTTACTCACCCTTCAGCCCACTGCCCACGCTACCTGACCAGGGCTCCCAGTCTTGGCACCCGCAAAGCAGCTGCCTGTCCTTGCCTGTCCCCAGAAGATGTGCATAAAGCTCATCACATCGTGCTTAGGCTGCAGGCAACAGCAACCAGCTGCAGCCAGGGCTTTGCAGCCTTGGCTGTGTTTCAGAGCACGGCCACAGGCAGGCATTGCCGAATGTACCAGCTTTTAAGGCAGAGCTTTGCTCTGACCTGCGAGGGAAAGGGTGGAGAAGCACTGGCCGGTGCATTTGATCCTCAGCTGGGATAAATAAGGCATAATTCTGCTCAAGTCAAAGGCGAGAGTGTGATTCACAGCAGCTGAGGATCTGGCCAACAGTGTCAGCAGCACGACAATAACGTAATGTTTTCATTATGCATTGTTTTTTTCCAAATACTTAAAAAATTATCTAGGAATTACTCACACATCCAGTAATAGTTACCAGTCTTGGGTGTTTAGGCAAAGATTTCTCGAGACGGCAACAGGATTACAAAAGCTTTAGCCATCGCCTCTCCTGCTCCATGCACTTCTCCTATCACTTCTGCTCTCCTCCTCCGCCGCGTACACAGTCCAGTAACCTCTTCCTGACAATCTCCAGATCCACAAAATTGCTCACTTGGAATTTTGCAGTAAATAGAAAATTGCTTTGCTCCTTTCTCTCAGGACAGCAACAGAAAATGAATCCAAATGAAAAAGCAAGCAGTGTGTATCTGGTAGACATAAACAGGGCAAGAAAGGCAATTCTGCTTTTCAGGCCTGATGCAGAGCAAATGACCTTGGAAATCATAAAAAGCCTGGGGCCTGAGCACATTGCGGAGCGACACAAGCCTTTATTTGGGGAAGGCTGGAAAGCAGAACCTGGAGGGATGGATATGTTGATGTGCAAGTTCCCACCAGCTGAAATATCTGTGCTTAGGTCTGTGGCTCGCAGCACACGGGGGAAAGAGCTAATTAGTCCTTTCGACCAACACCCGGTGTTCCTGGATCTCTCTGCCCGAAACACCCTCCTCTCCTCTGCTGGCTGCTCCTGCTGTGCAATCTCTGAGTCTGAAACACCTTCCTGCGGCTGGGGCAGCAGGATAATGCCATGTGGCCAGGCATGAGCAGCCTTCCCCACCCCAAGTTTAGTCATGTCCCCCCCCGCCCCAAATACTTGCAAATGACGAAAACATGGTGAGGTCAGGACTAATTCGCGGCCAGGCTAGGGAGGATGGGCTAAATTCATAACTAATAATTCTAATTACGCGTCAAACCACTGCATCAAAAAACAACAGAATAGAAAGCATCTGTCGAGTCCCTGGCTCAGCTCCGTGCTGGCTCGTCACAGCCAGAGGCATCACCCGCGGCCACCGGCGGCACCCGCCAGCAAGAGCCCCATGGGCACCCGTCACTCCTCCGTGGAACGGTCGAGGGAGGCCCGAGGAGAGAGAATGAACGTGGTTTATGTCAGAGCAGCTTTTGCTGCTGGAGCTGCCACTGGGCTGTTACAACCAAGAGCGCGTCTCCCAGCACCCAGTGCTGCTCCTGAACTGGGGCCACTGCAGAGTTCTGTCTGTACTGGGTCCAGCAGGCGCTGCCAGCACCAGCACCAGCGTGCTCACCAGGTCATTGTGTGCTGCGAGCAGTGAAAAAGGGCTGGTTCGGGGGTTGCTCTTTTTTCTTCCTATAATTCTTCTTAGAAATGTCAGAAAATTAAACAGAAAGAAAGAAAAAAAGAAAAAAGAAAAAATATATCTTTAAAAGTCCATGGCAGGCAGCCATCAGAAAAGATGTATTTAAAAAATACAGGATCCTGGAAAAGAGCAAAAGGGCAGTGTGTGTAAACTCTGCTCGGTACGGTTTGCTTCGTGCCCAGGACGCTGTGTCCGTCGGCGCTGGGCGAGCACATGGGTCCGGGGCCACTTCCAGCTCCCCTAGTGCTGCTTTGCCAACTCATTTATCCAATACAGAGAACTGAAGCAAGTTTGTAATTTCAAGAAAGGCCATCGAACTGAAATAATCCAAATATTCACTGTGTTACCGCTGCTTTTTGAGCCCTGGCTGCTCCCAGAAGGAGCAGGGGGCTGGGTGCGCAGCCGGCTCAGCTGAATCAAGGCCTGGCTGCCGGACGGCTGAGCGAAAGCAGCTTGCCTGGCTGCGAATAAACGACAGGCTTGGGTTTCACCGGCATTGGAAGGGGCAAAGCAGTTAGCCAAGGGGTCTAGACAGCTGAGAAATGCCCCAGTGACCTACTCGCGTATCTCCCGGCGTGCCGTCTCCCTAAATCTCAGAGCTTGTTAACTCAGTTGCATTTTTATTTTGTAGCAAACTATTTAATCTGAACTTTGGAGGTAAACTTGCCCCTGCAAAAAGCAGTGAAACGACGAGGGGGGGAAAAGGGAAAAGTAAACCCCACCTGTTTCCTGTTTTTATTTCCCCCACCCCCACCTTTCTTTATTTTTTTAGTGTTCCCTGGTTATTTGGGAGCTCCTGCAACTTGTCCAGAAATACCTCTGCTAGTTCAGTGGCATTTTGGAGCCCAGGAATTTAAGGAGGGCTTGGAAATTCCTAACACAGCTTTCAACTGATTAAATGTGGGTGAAGGTGGCTCGCTGCTTTTTCAGTTAACATTTCTGCTCCTTTGTGTTTCCCTCTCCTGACCTCCCCCTTGTCCCCCCCATGTTCAGAGGATGAGGTATGCGGCTCATCCTGAAGGTACCATGAACATTTGGTGCATGTGTGTGACGACAACACACGTCCAAACACTCCCCAAGACAAATACGATGAGCAGATCCTATGAAATCCCTGGCTTCAGGACTGGTTTGAAGACCTCAGTTGGGAGATAGAGTTTTCATCCAGTTCCTCTCAGGGTCCGCTGGCATCGCTGGGATGGTGCTTTATTGCCCTTCTTGTGCTGGGAGCAGCATTTTATTTTGGGAGAGGAATTTCCTAAGCTCTGCACGTCTCAGTAAGAAGCAGCCAAATTTCCCAGTTAGAAAGATTCCCTGAGAAAACAGCCAGGCTGGAAAAGCACCCTATGAAAGCACGTATCACCTTCCCTGCAACTGGCAGCTCTACCTCAGCTGGCTGGGCTAGCAATGCGGCGAGAAAAATGTTTGCGAGATGCTGCCCCGCTACCTAGAAACCCGTTTACATCTCCGATATGATCTGTACTGCTCGCCTTACAATAAACCAATATATTTTAACTACGACCTGAAATGTTGCAAAAGAACCTTTTGAGCAAGCCTCTTTGGTGCAATACAGATACGTCAAGGCTGATTGTTATTGTACATGTCAGGGCTGTTGAAGTGCGGGATAAAGAAAGCCATTGTGCTCCCATGGAGGGGACAGCTCAGATGATTAATGACTGCTCCCTCAATTCTCCGAAGAAGAGATGGAAGTCGGATAAGGCCTCTGCTGGCGGTAGGGGCAGAGCACCAGAAGACATACCCGGAGCTAAAAAAAAAAAAAAGGACGGGGCTATGCACAGCGGGGCAGGATCAATAGGCAGCAGCCTGTCGGAGTGCCGGCAGCTTGCCGGCTCTGTGCAGGAGTGGGGAGGTGCTGCCTAACACTGGGGCTTGTGTTTGCTCCTCTCGCTGTCTTTGCTAATCCTGGCTTTTTTCTTGCAGCTTTTCTGCCTCGGAAAGTGGCTCTTGGGAAGGCAGTTGGCTGTCCATTGAGTAAGACGAATGGCAAAAAATCAGGGAAATTGCTAATTGATCTTTGCCGAACTCACACGGTGACTTTGTTACTTATTTTTTGAGCCTCCGTGCAAATACCTCCCGGTCTAATTCTAAGGCGTGCCAAAGTAAATTACATTTAGTTTGCCTTAAATAAACAATGACTCTTCCAGGAAAGGTTTGTCTCTTCTGGGCACTTGCATCATTTATCATTGCTCCACTGTTTTGAGTTGGCTGCCCTTTTAGGGTGAGATGTCTCTTGGTTTTAGTGTGCGCACAACCATAGAGAGGACAAGGTCTTACCCCAAGAAAAATGTACTGAGAAGATGTCATTAAAGCTAATGAGAGTCCAGGCAGCTGCAGCTCATTAGAGAATGCCTGGGGCCAATTGTAACTGAGACCTTTAAATATACATCATAGTCAAATAAACAACATCATATTCGATCTGCAAAGTCTCTATCAGTTCCTGCCCAGTCCTTATCACTCAGCCTTACATTTTGCTGAGAAAATGTTCCCTGCTCAGTAACAAACCCAGAAGCAAACAAGACCATCGCACTTGAGAGCGATGCGCTGGGAGATGTGGGTGAGGGTCCCTTCTTCCGAGAGCTCCATTTGAAATTAATTGATTGCAAGGGTAGGAGACACTCAGGGCTCAAGCTCTCCACCCTGAGCACAGGACGAAGCAGAAAACAGGTCAAAGAAGACACAAAGATGCTGAAGACAGGCACATTTAAGCAGTGAGGGAATGATTTTTTTTCCTCTGGTTCCTTTCTTTGGCTTCAGGACATGACTTTACCATAAAAGAAAACGAGAGGTTTCTGACACTACATTTGTTGTCGTCACGAAGCGTTTAGCGAGGAGTTACAGATTTACAAGCGCAAGGATTTCCTCCTCGATCAGCAGAGCCCCGGCGGGGTTTCCCACCACTCCCTTCCCCTCACAGCAGGACCTCCCCAGGCTGCGGCCGTGGGCAGGCTGCGGGCTCCCTCTCGTCCTCACCCCACGTGTGATTATTAAGTTCTTATCGCAATAAGGAGTCACTGACACTGGGCTGCTTTCCAGGGAATGCTGCTCCCTTAATAGGCCATTATATCTCAGTAATAAGGGCTAAACTCTTCTGGGGGCATTTAGTCATAAATTAAGTAAAATAACACCACCGATCCTGCCTTTCTCCCAGCTCTCACTAAAGGAGGATGATGCTCTCCATAGATGCCCTCCTCTGCTGGGTTCTTGGGGCAGATGCAGGGGGTGCACAGCGCTGCCAGGGTGGTGAAACATCCCATTCGGCTGTCAGGGCTGTGTCTGGGTGCCCATAAATTATGCAGATAATAATAAAATAAACTGGAGATAGACCACGGCTGGGTTCGACTCCCAGCCCAAGACCTGGCTTCCAGCTGAGGTCTCTACACTCTCACTTGACAAAGGGTATCTCCAGTTCTTGTCATGCCGGGGCCTGGGAACAAGGTGGCTCTTACTCTGAGTGTCTGCCTTAAGGCATGGCATCACCGGCAGGTTAATCCAGATTAAGGGGCTGTGGTGGCAGCACACACACACACCTTGGTTGGTGGGATGCCCATCATGGGGCCTTGCAATGTAACCTCCTACCAGAGGACCTTGCAAGGTGGTCTCACAGCATGGAGGCTTGTGAGGCGGCCTTTCTCCATGGGAGCTTGCAAGGTGGATGCTGAGATCTTGCCTTCTTCCTCTTAATGATGTTGAAACACAGAGCAGATTAGGATATGAAGGAAGCAAAAGACATGGATGACAGCCGGAGGATCTTCTGCACCAGCCACTACCAGTGAAGGAGCATCATGGGGTTGGAGCTGTGGCAGAGTGGCCGTATCTTGCCCAGAACAAGGAGTGATTCCCTGGTTGCTGTTCCCTCCAGGTATAGTTTGAAATGGGGTGGGATCCCAGGTTCTGTGACCCTGTAGTGACCTCAACCAGATGGACACCCTGCTGCAGCCTGCCTTAGGCACTGAAACAGGCCCTGACAGAGCTGGGGGAAGGGAGAAGGTCCTGCCAGGGAGTTGGGACAGGACCCCTCCCTGACGTCCTACATGGGGCCAACTGAGCTGCCAGCGCACTCGGAGGTGTGCAAAATGAGATGGGCACATCTCTGTCCCCTGGGAGCAGTAACACTAAGGGTTCTCCTGCTCATACCATGTCTCCAACCCTCATTAGCAGGAGATATAGATGTGCAGGCCTGGGAAAGCCCTGCAAACTCCCAGCTTGTTTGAAACTGCAGTTGCACTGCTTGGGCTTCACATGGCTTTGAAGCCAATCTGGTGAAAGCCGTGCAAACCCTTCCGTAGAGCCCCCCTGCCGCCGCCACAGCCCCCAGTATATTGATTTAATTTGCACCTGTGCATTTCTTGGCACAGACCAACCTGCGGCAAGCCAGGAGTAAATTCACTTAGGAGACTTCTGGCACGAAGCTGCCCCGGCTGAGCTAAGCCAGCGTGAAACAACAGGAGTTCAATAGGTTCAGCTTTGCGTGCAGCTTGAGGTTGGGTTGTAGCTTCAACCCCGCCCTGAGTCGGCAGAAGAGAACAGGAGGTGTTTGAGGTGAAGGTTTTTGCTGCAGGTAATTTATGTCTCCTTAGAGCAGCTCTTTGCTGCTAACCAAGGCGTAAGGAGGAGGCTCTGGAGCAGCCTGGCTCCCCCCTGCCCTCCCTGCTCTACCAGCACCCTGAACCCAAGGGGATGCTGTGACCCAAAGGGTTTCCCCCTTCTCCCGACCTCAGGTCATAAAGTATCTGTGAGCCAGAGAATCGCGGGAGCCGTCCTGCTGCCGACCTCTGCTCAGGTGATGGAACCTATGAGCAGGATGCTGATGCTTGTACTTGAGGTTTCGTGCTCAGTTCCTTTCTAATCCCAGTTTTCAATTGCTCATAACTTATGTCATTTGGGCTGGAATTTTCCAGACATGAGCTCCCTACAAAGGTGGCTCTTTCCTCTTCCCCCTTTCTTTTTCTTTTTTTTAACCAAATGAAAGCGTTCAGCCAAATGATCCAGCCGTGTCCATTTTCTTTCTTTTTTTTTTTTTTTTTAGTGAGCATACAGAGAACACAGACTTTTCCCATTATATATTAAAATTATAGTTATAGAGTCACCTTTCCTGCTGTGGTGTCAGTGGGGAGAGGGCCTTTGGCTGACCGCCGGGGAGCTGGCGAGTGGTGAGGGATGCGGCTATCCAAGCAAGCTCAGTTTTCCTCGGCTCACCCAAATACTAACCCTCCCCAGGGACCTTCAGGTTCCCTGGGAAACCTGAATACCTGAATTAGGACCCTTTGAAGAAGGTGTTTTGCCCAGGAGCACGGCAATGCCTGTTTCTACTTTAGCATTTGTTTTCCTAAAACAAGCTAAAAAGGCAGGGCAGGCAGAGGCGGCTGTTTTCTAGGTACAGTTTCAACACCCGTTTTTCTCCTGGATTTCTCAAAGGCACTGGTTTACAAGCAGAGCTGGTAAACACGCATTTGCAGGTACTTTTGATGTATTTACATCATTGCCCCTTGTTGTGGACTGGGGTACTGGTCCCCACCAGTGAAGGCATCTCGTGAACATCCCCACCTGCCTCAGGTCGGTCAGCAGTTGGAACAGGCCGCACAGCTGTGCAATTTTGCAAGCTCTCCTCTGGTAGCAAAGGGGTTAAAGCCAAGGGGGTTGAATCCCGGGGGGCTGCTGGGGGGCCATGGCTGTGCAGAGCGGGCGGAAGCAGCTCCCCCTCTCCGCTGCTGCTCGCCGTGATGTCACCTCCCTGCTCTCCCTGTGGACACATTAAACGAGCCCGTTTGCTAACGGGGCAGTGGGGCCAGGCATGCAGGTGGGCAGCACCTGGCGAGGGGTGCCTATGGCCCGTGCCAGTGCAGGACTCACAGCCCCCACTGGGGCCACATGCCACCTCCTGGCCACCAGAACACCATGGAGCAGCCGGCGGGTGAGACAAGTCCCTCTGCAACCCAGCGTTCAGTTGGCTCCTCATCTCCCTTCCCACACCTGATGGGACTCTGGAGCAGGCAATGGCGGAAGAAACTCTCCGTTACATTTCCCAGGCATGAACAGGTTGTTCAATGATTCAGGGGTCACCCAGGCCAAGACCCAGGTGCAGGAAACATTATTTCCTTGAGCTTTTTTGGATGGCAAGGATGACCACAGGGCATCCCTGCTGTGTCTCCTCCATACCCACCGCACCCTGCCAGGAGATGCAGGTCCAGCCCACACCCTTGTGCAAAAAAAAGTCCCTTCCCACAGCTCCTCTCCTCTGCAGAGAAGAAATACACGCAGAAAAGGCTCCTATGTTTCTCCAATTAATGTAATTAAGAGAATTAAACTTTTGGAGAGAACGAGTTTTTTCATTTTCTTTTTATTTGATTAGGGAAATTCCCACTACGCGCTTTGTGCAAATGAAACCCAGGCTCCTTTCCGTTGTTCGGTGGCCCCGAGAGGACACGTTACCTTTCAATCTCGCACGCTAATGTGTTTAGAGTTAAAATCCCCCCTGCCCCGGGCGGCCGAAGGAAGGATCCCAGAGCAGAGCCTTGATTAAAGCACGGCTTCCCGGGCTAGGACGTGTACATGGAGTTGCCGGGCTTGTGGTGTGTCCTGCACAGCTATACCAGCTGCCACGTGGATACCGGGAGATGCCAGCGCATCCTGGGGATCCCATTTTTTTTGTGCTTAGTCCAGGGTGATGCAATAAAAGCCAGGGAAAAGGAAAAGCAGGGAAACCCTGGGGCTGGGTAGCTGGAGATCTGTCCTGGCCAGCCTGCCCTTGGTGACTCCACCAACACAGAGGTTTCCATGGCTCTGTCGCGTGGTTTACTGCATGATACCAAAAAGTAATTTTTTTTGGCAGCCTGAATATTAAAATCTCTTCTCCACAAGACTAGGTTTAGCTATCAAGGTTACTGAAAAATAAAACAAAAGGAAAAGTCTTTGTACAATCCTACAGTGAGGTCTTGGGAACTTAAACAATCCTGCAAGTGCTCCAAAATTATGAGCCAGGTCCTCAAAATGAGATAGGCTTAAAAATCAATAAGAATGAAAAAATACATTATGGCTTTTAATTTTTCTTCGGCTTTCTGAGCTTTTTAGACACACAGGGGATGTGTTACACATTAATGAAAGCTGCTATTCTCATCTAAACACAATTTCAGGTGGTCGTAACTTTGAAAACCACAGGAGGCATCTCTGGGTCCACAGCAGGTACAAACCTGGACAGAGAAGAACAATCCAAGAATTGGGGCAAAAGGGTTCTTTTAGTTTCTTGCAGCAGGAAGCATGTCTAGAGAGAGCCAAACTAGCTCTTTTTTATTTTTTCCCCCCAGCAAAAATCTGCTGACCCGGAGTCTGGCTTTCCGGTTCCTCTCAATTAACGTAATGAATTGGAGATAGAGCTCCAGGAGCGCCGTCTGGGATGGGAGGAAACCACAGGACGGCTCTGGAGGTTGTGCGGGGCCAGCAGGGCCGCACCGGCATGAGTACAGGTGGCCCAAGAGCAGGATGGAGGTGAGGCTTGGATTTCCCGGCGCTTGTCACCTCTCCAGTAAAAACTTTAAAGATCCGCTGCGGAAGATGGCCGGGGTTATCTGGATTTAGCAGGAGGCGTTAGCTCTCTTTTCCCCTCCAACGGAGGAGTGGGAACAGCTCCCTGTGGTCAGGAGGCTGAATTGGAAGCTTTAAAGCCCATCAGGTTTCTGGGCTCGCAATGAGCACTTCTGATTATATCAGTTTTTTGATTAGGTGAAATATTTTTCTCTGTTAATCCCTAATTCCTCCAGCTTTCCCAAGGGTTGCTCAGAGGAGAGAAGCTGGAGGTGGGGAGGGAAGGTCAGGTGATGCCACGCTGGTCTTAAGGCACAGGATAGGTTTTATGGATGCTCCTCCAGGTCCCCTCTTGGCCCTTGCTC
>WEIS01020746.1:0-15261 GCA_013389965.1 Todus mexicanus | reverse complement strand
GCTTTGAGGAAGGAAACCATACATTTAGTGTAGCTAAAACTCACAGTCACAAAATACACAAACTCTTATAAGAACCAGAGTTCATCCATCAGCAGCTGGAGTCCTGGTAACCTTTCTACCATTATATGAATAACAAATCACCTGGTTCCACTGCTTGGATCTCACCTCTGGAGGAAGCCTGGTGGCTCCAGGAGAAGCTGGACATTCATCATTATCCTCTTGTCTGACACTCCACCCGCGCCTTTCACAGCCCAATGCTGGAGGCAACCTCAACCCATCTCTTGCCTGATGCAGGCACAATAACCCTCTGGAACAGCTTAAATAAAAGCAAAATGAAAAGCAAGCCATGACAATTTGCCAGGATCTTTATCTTCAGAGATTCAAAGTGGAGCAAATTCTTCCTACTTGTTTCTTTATCAAGAAAGCCCCCTACTTTCTGAGGAAGTGTTTTAAATGCAGAAATTGATTGCATCTTTGAAACATGACTAGATTTTAGGAAGCAAAAAGATACACAGTTAAAGTACAGAAACAAAACCAGCATTTTCTGCCTTCAGGACCTTACTGCTGCTCTCTGCATGACACAGTGAGCAGGTGCAGAACGTACTGACAGCAGCACACCTTTATCTGGGCAAGGATAATAATGTAAGGAAATATTGAGGTGTGTTGTTTCACAGAAATATTGCCATTTCCTGATAAGGAACACAGCCATAGGATGCCATATGTACAGCACAATTTGTCTCAATTGGCAATGAAAAATAAAATAAGGCTGAAAGCTGTGGAAAGGAAACATCTGCCATTTGCAAACTCTAGCAGGGCAGAGGAAAGGAGGGCAAATTGTGCTCTCCTGGGTTTGTGGGGCTCAGATTCTCTAACCATTCCATTTTGTGAAACACTGCTTCCCACAGCACTTTCTGCAATGAAGTCTACAAAGGTGGAAGTAATCTGGGCTGCACAGTTGACTTCAGCTCTGATGAAATACTCGGTTGTGTTATGTGTAACGTTCATGTTTTTGTCAGTACACCAGTAAATGTCATTGCTTTTTTTTTTTCTTTTTTTTTTTTTGAATACACCATGTTAGAAAATTGTTTGGGATAAGATTTTAATTTTCTCGTTGGGCTCACCAGCAGATGAATGTTTTCCTCTCAGCATATCAAGAGACTGGACAAGCACGGCCATTGCAGCTCCACCATCTATGAGTTAAATCAGCACTTGTGCATTGTGGCCTCTTTTTTCCTCTTCTGTGCAGCATTACAATTTTTCAGGCTTCAACGACAGTGACAAGAGTCCTCCGCACCCTGTCACAGCATTGCATTGTGAGATGTCTTTTTGGCAGCTCTAGGTTTTGGGATGATAAGTTAAATAGCCTGTATCCCACGGAGTTAGGGATGCTGTGTCAGTGCCTCAGTGAGCAACTCGAAAGACCCCATTGGGTCAGACTCCAGATAAATTCAGGACAGACAGATGGTTACAGCTCCAGGAGCTTAGGACCTGAAAAACCAACCAGGATGCCTGCCCACCTTAGCTACCTGCTGGAGCATCCTTTGGGAAAAAACTCTCTGGTGCTATTCAAAGAGGGAGGGGGGTCTTCTTGACTTTAAACACTTCACTTCTCAATGTCTCAGCTCTTTGCTCATAAAACCAACGTGACATAGTTCCTTCACCTACATGGAGTTGTGAAATTAATTATAAATGGCTTTGAGTTCATTATCTGAGAGGAGCTTTAGAAGTGTGACTGTTATTTTTAATAATGCATAAGTAATAATTTATTTAACATTTCTCTATATTCTTCATCAGGTTCCTGAACCTGACTGCATTTTCCTGCTCTGTCTGCAAGTTCTCACATGAAAACTGACAATAAGCTGCAGATATTTTGTTGGATGGTTTAGGGTTTTTTTGCATAATAAGATACTGTGTCTCAGTCATCGAAGTTGTGGTACTAGTTCTGCTAAAAAAACAGGGTATCAGGTTTAAATGGAATAGGATATGACAAGAAATGAAAAGAATCAAACAGCTGCTTTGTAAACATAATGTGTTAATTCCAGTAACTAGAATTAGTCTTACTTCTCAGCAGTGAATTTATGCAGTAGTGTGACCCCTCCGTTTCAAGGCCATAGTGTCTGGACAGAGCTAAATAGACAGTTTAAACATTGAATGCTATGTGCTGTGTTGTCTGCAGAATCAACTTGTGTTTCAAAATGACACAAAAAGAGGGTAACTGTTGATTTAGATGACATTGAACTATACAAAAGGAAAATATTTTTCCAGGTAGAAAAAGTACAAACAACAATGTCTCTTATTTATAATCTGCAGTGCAGGGATACATGTCTGGAGTGAAGCAGACAGATATTCAGCGTGAGGCATGAGACACAGCCCAGCTGATAAAAGCTGGTGTACTTTGCCAAACATAGAAAGTCCTGAGTTAGCCTCATCTCCCAAACTGTAAATATAAAGCAGTTTGGATCTATGTTATTCTAGGTATTCTGGGGCTTTGTGTCTTCTGTGACAGCAAGAAGCATCCTATGGATTTGGTTTTAAATGAAATCTGAGCTTGTTCTCTCATTGAGGGCAAATGGCAGGCCCAGAGGAAAAACAAGATGCTACTTGGCTTGTGGGCACTACGGCTTGCTGTGCCTGGGCACAAGAACAGGAAAGGTGGATGGCCACCCAGGCTTTAAACACAGGCAAGGACAAGAATGTGTCCTTCCTTGGGTTTAGCCTTCCTCACAAATCTACACTCACTAAGAACAGTCCTGGAACAAAGGTTGCAGCATGCTTGTTGCTATTACCCTTTCGCCGTCCAGGGCACTCAGACAGAGCCAACTCGGACAACCTCAAGAGTCACTGAGTCTTTTCACTTCTATTTCCACGGAGCAATGAGGCCAGCTCTTCTTCTCCAACAATGCTGTAGGTACTGATAGAAAAAAGAGGTACCAAGGCATAACCCTCAACACCACCTGAAGGAGGTGGCAAACCAGGCCCCTCTCTGCAGCCTGGTGCAGCCCCAGGGGTGCTGAGTGACTGAAGGAGTAATGGGAGGGAGGTAACGTACAAGGACCCTGCTATTCTCTCCATGGTTTTTGCTGTCAGTGTCCACAACAGACGAGAAGCAATGAGTTTTAAGGGAAGCAGTGCCAGAATCCAAGAAAGAATCAACTAGAAAAGGTTTCTGTTATCCGAAGACACATGTTCAGAGTGATGCTTGCAGGAAAGATATGTGTTGGCGAGAAAGAAACCACAAGCTCTGTCTCACTATCAGGCTGGTCTATGTCAAGGACTTTGATGCAGAGAGGCACCTTATCTGGGCATCAGCCTCCCTATGAATGCACTAGTTAAAGAGGGAGAAAGAACAGGGATAGGAGGATAAAGGGGGACAGCAAAACTTCAGGAGTTTGCTCAAGATGGTGTGAGGAGCAGTTCGAACAAATCACTTATGATCAAACCCAAACCAAAATAAATCAACTAAAGAAACAGCTGTTCAATTTCTATTTCCTAACTGAGACAGGTGTAGATAAGGAAAGAAATGTTTGAGGAGTGGTAAAGAAGCCACCTGAGTATGTACAGGCTACAAGTCTCAAAGAAATGAAAAAAAAATCATTCTAAGTGACTATACTCTATGTAATAGTACACATATAAACACACATACTATACATACATGGGAAATTGTGGAAGCTCCCTCCCTGGAAGTGTTCAAGGCCAGGTTGGACAGGGTCTTGAGCAACTTGGTCTATGGAAGATGTCCCTGGCCATGGCAGAGGGGTTGAAACTAGAAGATATTTAAGGTTCTTTCCAACTGAAATCATTATTTGATTCTATGATACATATATAATATGCATGTATAGACATATATGCCACATGAGCCATATGCTCTTCCCACATTCCCACAGGTCCAAGGACATGTGGCCAGTAGATTGATTGGTGAGCTCTGGTTAACAGACACCATGTAACTGAGCACTGTGGTATAAGTAACCAGCGAAACACTTTCTGCTAGTGAGCAGACTGCCCTCTTATTTGTTAAATGCTCCTTTGTTACCTGCTCAGATTAATCACCTGGAGAGCGTTAGTCACAGAGACAGACNATATAATAAGGTGGCAGGAGATAAAGAGAAAACTGTTGTATTACAAATAAATTATGTAAAAGGATAATGGTTTTGAAAATGTTTTATAAGCAAGGCTTTGAAGTTTACAAATTGTTTAGAGAACAGCTGCAGTGGGAGAATGATGTGCTGACAATTAGAAAGGAAAAAAACAGATTAGAGTACTGAAGGTTACACTGGAGTTCATTAGAAAGTCACTTTGATTTATTTACTTGTAGGGAAAAAAGCAATGGACCGTATCCTGTGCAGCTTTTGACTGGGGGAGGATTTTTCCTCTGCTGCCTGGAACCAGGGAAGGCATCATTTCTTTCATTAAGTCTCTGGTTTAGACACAAGAACTTGCTGCTTCTGCCTCCTCCCTACTCTCCCAAATGTACTACAACTGCCTCTTTTTTGTTTCTATGCTCATCCTTGCCTTCACCCATGACAGGGACTTATGCATCTCAGGGAGCACTATGTTGTATTGCTACAAGGGATGCAGCCTTTCACAGCTGGCTCACGGGCAGCAATTTAACAACAAATAATAGGAAGGAAAAAAAAGAAGAAGAAAATACACATCAAAGAAGAGGAAAGACAGCCTAGAAAACAAATGCAAACAAGAAGATAATGGCAGCTGCTGCCTTAAGAGTATTTTTCTCCCGTGGAAGTGTAATCAGAGCTGCAACATCATGTTCCCTGGCAGTCTCCAGCTCCTGGTAACTAAACCCAGGCGTATAACCCTGCCATTGTTTTGGCCAGGGGATGGCAGAGGGCTAAGCAAGGGTCAAAAGTTTATGAGAGGCTGTGGCTGTGCTGACACGTGGAGTGGAGCATGTTTTTGAGGCACACACAGCACTACATGCGCTTGAAAGGTCACCACAGCTGGCAGGCGGAGAACACTCCGGGTGGAAAAGAGGCTGGGCGGGAGCTGCGCTGGGAAGGGGAGCACTGCAGCATGTCTGCAGAGAGACCTGCCATGGCTTGTGTGGGGAAAAGAGCCTTTGAGAGAGGGGCAGATGTGTAGGAGGGAAATGGAGAGAAATGAAGGTAATACTGGCAGAGGAGCATCACGGGCTGGGGTGACTAGAGACTGATCTTGCACAGGCAGATGTGTTTCGCAGGGCTGAGTAGGAGACAAAAGGCCTGTTTGGTCTCCTGCGACTGGGAAAAGGTCACTAGCACAGAGATCATCCTGCCAGCAATACTGCTTTCTGTAATTGGTTTCTGTCTACAATTATTTTGGAAACGAAGAAAGAGAGCATGATGCAGCAAAGCAAGCTGCACGCTAGCTGTTGTGCTGTGAGAAGGAAAGCAGTGCTCTCTGGTGTATTCATGTCCAGAGAGAAACATCTCACACCAAACTGAGAAGCTGCTTAAAAACTAAGAAAAAACCCATCAGCTGGGCCTGGGCTGTCTGCAGCAATCCACAAGCCGTGACCTCCAGCAGGCATCCCCAGCTATGCTGCCTGTGACAGCAGCCGTCGATGCTGCTCCAGTGGCCAGGCACTTCCTTTGCACACAAAAACTTGACAAAAAAAAATTTTGACACTAATGACCATGATGATGGGATGAAAACAAGATTCACTTGGGAATGCATGCCCCTCTTTTTTCAAGAGAACAGAGAAATGCCTGGTGTTCTTCTACCCTTGCTTTTTCCACTCCCTTACCTCCAAGCAAATGTGGTGCAGGCTAGAACTGCCAGCCCATGACACTGACTTCACAGTTTCTTTGTGCTTCAAAGTCTAAGTCTCCGTTATTAAAGACTTACAGAAGAATCAAAGTCTCCACTATGTTGGAATCAGTTTCAATGTTGTCTTCATATTTTTCATTTCCTGTGGTAATAAATAGTTCTTCTTACTAATACCAGAGCAGTAATGGAAGGCAGAATCTCCATTATCTGTATCTAAGGGAAGAAAAGGAAGATTAGTGATCGACCTCATTTATCTGAGTATTACTGTTTCATAGCAAGTAGGCTCCATTAGTGTATAATTGACTTTGCTGTGGAAGAGCCCTTGACTCAGCTGAGACTGATACTGTGCTAGGTCAGGACATCTATGAAGAAACAGTCCTTGTCCCCTTTAGTCATTGTTATGGTTTAAGCCCTCTCAGCTGGCAACAAAGCACCACACAGCCACTCACTCACTCCTACTCCCTCTGATGGGATGGGGAGGAGAAAATACAACAAAAGGCTTGAGGGTCAAGACAAAGGACAGGGAGGGCTCACTCACCAATTAGGATCACAGGCAAAAGACAGGCTTGTACTGGGGAAAACAAAATCTATTTACTTTAAGCAAAACCACCACTAAATCACTGATTGACTCAGAGTAGGAAAACAATAAATATAACTGGATCTTAATGAAAGAAGAGAGAGGGAAAGGTCTTTGGCTTAATTACAGTAGCACTTAGCAGACCTGCAGTGTGAGCCTGAAGCACAAGGACATGCTCTAGCACCCACTGTCAATGCTGCACAGCATCTCTAATGGCAAACTCAGATGGGTGGAGAGATGAGAAAAACTTTTTAAGAAACTTTGAGAAATTGATAGTGAAATGGCCAGAGACAGGAACACGTAGCCCACACAGCAGAGAAAGCCATTTGTGGACTTCCACGCTTGTAGCATTCATGGTGAGACTTACGGTAGAATGTAAGATAAATCACAATGAGTGCATGGTAAATTTTCCTGACAATTATTAAATATCTAAACCCAAAGAACATCTGTCTTCTGACATTTTTACACCAGAAGGTGCCTTTCTTCTTGTGAGACCATTTTGAGGGGTTTGTATGATAAAAATGATTAAATATTGCTTTCTGTATCTTTGTAATGATCAGGGGTGCAACCTTTAGTTCACAAATCCCATGACATTAAAGTTTCAGTGGTTTTTGCACACCTTGGTTTCTCTACCTGTGAAACAGAACTGAAATATTTGTCTCTGTTTAGAGATTTAACGTTTTAAAATGGAAAGCACTTGGATATTTTTCAGGCAAGTCCTACAAGTATGAAATATTAATAAAAAACAACAACAAAATGAAATAAAACATCCTCAACTTCTTTTTGTCAACAAGTGAAGTTTAAGCATGAAGCATCAGAAACCTTTTACCATACTTACATAACAATGTGTTTATTAATTTATCCAGTGGGCTAGCTCATGTTCCTACTGAGGAATACGTAATCCTTAGCTATTATTTCGAACCTTTCATCCACAGATGTCAAAATACATTACAAATGATGCAGTGCCTTATGTCAATGCATAGCTTTCATTAACATCAGTGGAAGAAGAACTAAGCCCAATATGTTTCCTTGAAATAAATATTTATTAAGAAATTACCTTGTTTGTTCCACCTCACTGTCTTTCAATCGTGAGTGTCATCATAGCGTTCACTATTTACCCAGGGGCAGTGACTCATCCTTGCTCCGAAGGAGACAGCTCTCAGAGGCCAGCAGTCATCCTTGTCAGAGGACAACGAGCACTGTAGGAGTGACTGACCATATCATGCTGCCCGTCTCCACCGAATGGAGCCTCCAAAGCAAACAAAAGCATAGACGTAAATTAATCACACAATTGCATTAGTACCCTCTGAACCAGCACACTCAGCTAGTCCTCCACTGAACTCTGATGTACTGAAAAGACCTTCAGCTGGATTATACTTAACCGAAAGCATTAGCACTGAGTGCAAAGCAGTACCCTGCTCCCTCCCACATCAGCTCTTGTCAGTATAACATTGCCACAGAGCCTGTGCTGCAATAGCAGTGCCTGTGAATGCTTGGCCATGAAACAGTTTAGATTGTGTGTTTCTTATTTTAGATTAGTATTCTATAGCCAAAAGGCAGCCTAGTGTCCAGGCTGAGAGGCCAGGTTAATGCTGAGCCAGCATTAACACAGAAGCATGAACCCTCTCCTTCAGAGCATTGCTGCTCAGCAATCACTTGGTGCTGCTATTTCTGCTTGGCAGGTGAAAATGCACCTCATAGCTTCACATAGCCTACCTTCTGCCCTGTCTTCATGTCAGGATGAGGGCAGCTGGCCCTTAGGCACTCCATTGCGAATTCTGACGTGGTATTTTTGCTGCCATCTTCCGCATCCTCTTGATGCAGGACCTGACTGGTTTTATGTAGATGCTCTGCTGAGATGCACTGGGGCTGTGAACCAGTTCCAAACAGGATCCTTGCCAGACAGCAGGCTGAGGACAGAGTCCTTTAAGGTAGAAATGTCGATAAGAGGTGTCAGAAATCCTTTTTTCACCCTGAAAGCAAACATTTCTCTAACCCAAGACTGGTGTCTATGTAAGCCTGGTATTCAAAGCTTAGTATCCATTTTGGACTTCAACATCTGAGGCATCTTTTTCAGAACAGGCAGCAGACTTGCTCTTCTAACGAACAGACAAAAACACATTCATCTTTACAGTCTCTAGAAAAGTGGATGATCTCTCCCTATTCTTCTCTCAGCAATGTTGTTACTGCTTTCAAATGTAATCACATTAAAATTTTATCATCAACTCAGGACTGCAATTGTCCTTGCTAGCTATGCCAGATTATGCTTGCATGGGGCATGGAGGATTAAGTGGAAGAGATTCCGATTTCTAGTCAAAGTGCAGATATGAGATAAACGTGGAGACATCCAGCCATGCAATAAGGAAGTTATTTCAGGCATGGGCAGTAGCAGAATACAACAAACTTTAGAAGCCAGATCCTAGGGGCTTATGACTTTCAAGGGTGTAGAGCATAGGCAATGGTTGTGCGGCTGTGCTCTTGAACCTGAATGTTGCCTTCATTCTTATGAGAATATGGGCCTTGGGCTGTATCTCAGTAATGCAAACTCAAGAAGTTCATCCTGGGTGTGTAGCACAGAGTTGCCTCTCTGAGCCAAACTGAAGGTAGACTTATTGGCTAGAGCAAGAATTCTGTTTAATGATAGATTTTTTTGCAACATCTCTGGTGTGAATGGAAGACTAATCTCTTCAGTCACCATGTTGCAGGGGTGCCTGGTGTCAACCATAGCAGAATGAGAATTCATTCAATTCTAGAACTTTCTTTGCACTCAGATGTTGAAGGTGCAATATAGAGACTGCAACACAGGCAGATGTTCTATCAGTCCATTTATTCAACTGCAGTTGCAGTTTGAACAAAGATGATGTATTTCAGCAGCAGATTTATCTATTTAATAGATAAACCGACGACTGGGACAAGGAAATCTAACTCCAGTGAGACTTGCACAGTTGATTCTGCTCATGATAGTCAATGTGGCCTTTCAAAAATTTTAAAGCAATCAGTGTAACTGGGCCTCTGGAGCTTGCCAGCTCTTATTAACCTTGACCGGCAGGCAGGCAGGCAGGCAGAACTAAGAGGCCCTCATGATTCAACATGGCAGAATCTGTTGACCTCTGGTTTTGCCTCCTGTGCAAATTCATGCAGAACAAATTAATGCTTAAATGCTGCATCTCCACCAGAGACACAGAAATCCAAATACAGCCAGTTCTCTCTGAGATGTTCCCAGAGTCCAAAGCCCAGTCTGAGACCATGCATGCTGAAAATACAAAGTCCACCTGAGCCAGAAGCCCTGGGTCTGTAGAAAACTTGAGGTCAATGGGCATTGACTGATTTCCATACAGGAAAATCTGTATGGATGTTGAAGAAAGAGGAGTTTCTTAAGAAGCTGCTACACCTCCCCAAGCCCACATCAGTGCTTGGCAGTAGCTGCAAGACAGCAGAGAAGGATGTACATGGGGTGTCAGAGGTTTTGCAGAGGGCAGAAGGGTGGTTGTGGGAGAGAGGGCTGAGGCTGAGTTATGTAACGAGGGGAAACAAGCAGTGAGCAACACCAGCCAGAAATCTGCAGTCCTGCAGGTCCTGGCATCTGTCCAGAGAGAAGTGAAGTAAAATAAAATAAAAGTGACTCTCTGTGATTCAGTCCTTGACTTATCCTAAAATAAACAGTTCTCTGAGGCTCCCAAATCGTATATTGGAAAAGCCCCCTGCTGCCCCAACAACAAAAACAAGTACGTATTTGTCTCCCTTGAATTCTCCACCATGCTTTAACAGCTAAAAGCCTGAATATAATTTCACACCTTTTCTTTTGTGAACAATAAATTCCTCTCTAAAATATGCATAAACATGGAATAGGCAGCACTTATTAGGAAAAAATTTGGGGTTTTTTTAATTATTAATGTTTTTCTGCATTGTGTTTCATGTTATTATCATATTAAATTCTTTCTTGTATGGAACTGTGGCATTTCACATTTACCTCTAGGGTGTGCCTGCTTATTTTACATCAACATACTGTTTTTTAGGTTTTAATGTTGAGCTGGGAGCTAACATTTGCTTTGATCAACCGAATTTTCTGACTGAGCATATTAATGCTCCAGATGGACCTGAAGATTAAGAAAGAGTATGTAATTGAAAGTATTTCTGGAACCGTGCACATTTTTTCATGTTTTTACAGAAATACATAAAAAAGTATTTTTTTTCTAATTAATCATTGTTTCTGCTCTATATGTTAGTTATCCAAAATGTCAGAGATATGATCTTAGGATACAGACAGAAAGAAATAATCTTGTTTCTCCTAAACCAAGAACATTTTAAAAGCATTTATACAATGGTAATGCCAAGGGTTCTGCACTTGTATTTGAAAATACCAGATGCTTACAAATAACGAGGTAGAATCAGCCCCTGGAGAGAAAGATGATTTTAAAAAGAGGGCTTATGAGAAGCAAGAGAGACAGGGAGTTGTTTTTGAAACTGTGACCTTCCCACTTTCTAACATGCCTCACTTTTTCCACCGCTAAGCGTGTGAACTCCTGTTCAGCTCAGGGTTTGGGAAGAATAACACCTGCACTGGGAGCCTCTGCAAAGGGAGGAATATGTGTAGAAAACACACAGAGTTACAGCTGAAAAATGGGACAAGCTGGGTAATGTATTCACCATCTGTGGTACAAATAGAAAAGGCTGAAGACCACATCTAAATTTTCTGCCTGAAAATGACCGTGGGCGAGCATTTGGCTCGCATTTAAATGCAATAACATGAGCTCTCTTCCTCCTCCTCAGGTAGAAGCTGTCCACCAGTGCTGCCAGATATCATTTGTGCTGCCCACACGTCTCAGTTGGTGACCTCCATGTTTTCAGGTTGTCCTTCACTTTTCATCATGGGCTAGCATTTCTACCCTTCTGCCTCCTTGCCTGGGGAGGTGTTGCTGATGGGCTGGAGATGGACAGACCCAGGACTCTGTGTCACGATGTGGACTGGCATAGCATGTAGAAGGGAGCACTGCTCCCATTGCAGCCTGCCCATTCCAGCTGAGGGAGAGGGACAAAACCACAGAAAATCCCCATCCTTGGGGAGACCTTCCCAAAACAAATCCAGCCTTGAAGGGCTTGTATTTACAATGCAGCCACAGACACAGGGGTGACAGCAGTAGCTGCAAAGGGTGCATGGTGTGGCTTACAGATGAAAGCCAGGCAAGGCAGCTCTGAGTGGCAAGATGTGTTCCTGCCACCTGCACTGCTGCTGCTGAAGGTGGAGCAGTCTCTTACTCTTGGACAGGGCTTGAACACACAGGTTTCTCCTGGGCCTCTCTGAGCTATGAGAGTGAAAATGATGGAGCAATGTCAGTCACAGTTCAGACCTGCAGTGAGTACTTGAATGTTGAAGGAGACTGACACACAAGGTCAAGGGAGTGACTGCATTGTCCTGGGTTCAGCTGGTTTGGGGCTAATTTCCACCACAAGCTACTGGGTTCATCAGCTGTGAAGGGGCTGCAGCTGAGCAGAGCCCCAGTTGTGGTAAACAACCCACCCAGCCCATGGGATATTTGGCACCAGATAAGTCATGTTCCCTATATAAGGGAAGAGTTAGGTGAGAGTGGTAAACAACCGCCAGATCCTGCGTGGGGCTGGAGTGTGGGGCTGGAGTCTGTGACTGGAGCAGGGACAGATCTGTGCTTCAGGTCTAGGTAAGTCTTGTGGCTCTTATTACTTGCTTGTGTGTTGTTTCACCAGTAGAGGTTAAAGACCATGGCATGCATTCAAACCAGCAGGGCTGTGTGAGATACTCAGCCAAAAAATGACCCCTGGCCGTTAGCTTTGCTCAGTGTGTGCTGACTACATGCACGCATTCAGGGCAGCTGAAGTGGCTGTACAGGTCCAGCAGATAAAGTGTGGGACCTCTGGGGGAATCCTTTTGAGCGTCATGGCTGGTGTTGTGTTCCTGACTTTCGGCAACGGGTCCAACGCTGCCTTCAAACTGTTGTGTAATTTCCTGCTCTTTCTTACTTGGGCGCCATGGTTTATCTGGAGACAGCTGCAGCCTCCTACTGGAAGGATTGAATCCAAACTTGTCTGTCTCATACAGACAAGCATTTGCCAAACTTCTTTCTCATTTAATTGTGAGCATTGCAATGCATCACTCTGCCCATGGGCTTAATCCTACAAGCATTGATTGGGTTGGGAAGGGATGGTGAGTGCCGAGCAGATCTTTGGCTCAGGCCCAGCACCTGAGTCACTGAGTTGATATCTCCATTTGATAATCAGAGGGTCCAGTTTCCACAGAAACAGTTGTTAGAAATGTTTGTTCTCTGATTATTCCCTTATTTATCTGATGTTCTTAGCACCTTGTAATTATCTCATGCTCTATTTATTTCTCTTTTTTTTTTTGTTGGCAAGTGTAATTAGCAGCAAAGCAGCTAACAACACCTGAACTATTTTGTGGCTATTGGAAAGAAAAAAACTCATTTTTAGATGAAATGCTGGTTGTGATATATCTGCTACCAGAGATGGCAATATATTACTTGCCAAGACCAGGAGTAACTTTTTTATTCAGTGATTCTAGCATGAGTGAGAGCTGTCATGCCTGACTGACAGATTGTAGCCCATTGTTTTCTGTCAGAGGATAAGACAGGGCTTTTAGTATTTATAGGGGGCACCACCTTATGTCTGTCCAAAACTTCTCATCTGTGTTTCAAAGCATCCAGTCTGCAAGAGCAATCTGGGGTTAAGGTATCCAAGCGGCCTGCATACAGGGGCAAAACTGGGAGTGGGGTTAGAAAACGTGGTCTACTGTGATTAAGCAAATATTTCAGACCTAATAGTGTCTGTATATAGAGCTATACCACAAATGCAAGCACCTTCAAAATGAGTTAGAGCTTTTTGCATAATAATTACGTTTGCTCATTGAGGAATAAGAGCATGTTTTACACCGATAATTTTTCAGTAGCTCCCTAAGACTATTGTGAGTTTTCCTGACCAAGAATAAAGTCAGATGGAGACAGAGATCACAACTGATATTCATTATAACACCTATTCTCAGTTAAGTTGTTCTTCTGAATGTAATCTAGCTGTTATTATGAAGACCAGACAACTATCACCAAGTACATTCAATTACTCCCCTGAGTTTTCACACATGCTCCCAGTTACCTGCTTGAAGGAATAGCTGAGAGGCGAACCACCAGCTGGTTCCTCAGATATAAAGGCTTATATTGACACACTAGCAGGTTCAGAAGAGCCCTTGGGGTCTCTTATTTCACTAGGTGTGTATTTAAGACTGTAGTTTTTATCTACATATAGTAGCCACTGTCTTCTCAAATATGGTCTTATTTATACACCATGACTGACACTGGTGTGTGTTGATGGCTTCAGACAGATTCAGCAGCGTTTTTGTGTCCTAAGTTTGTCAGTTCTTGTAGACTCAACAGTACTATAAGTCTCAGGTGCTTATCAGTTCTTGGGAGGCTTTCACGTGTTACTGTTCTGTGCAAACTTGACTCTCTTCAGCCTCCAGTTTTCTGATAACTATTTCTCCATTCAAGTGCATTGGCACCCACAGGGCCCATTCCCACAAACTCATGCAGAAACGGCTTCTAGAACATAGTAAGGAAATCAAGGACCACAGCATGCTAATTCCTCCCTCTTGTATATACACTGAAGACTAGAGCTGGAGAGGAAATTTCGGTTAATCCAGCCTGTGTGGGTACCTAGCTCTGACAGAAAGCCAAACTATGGCAGTTACAAAGTTTTGGGGCCTGAGTCAACCAACGCATAGACTAGGTGGGGTCCATCTGCACACCTCCATCTGTTAGACAGCAAAATGGAGACAGCAAGACTGGGTGAAACTCTTAGAAGCTCTGCAAGCTCATTACAATGCATGGGTAACTTATCAAGATGCTTATATGATGTTGCATTTGTTTTTGACAAATAAGCTAAAATAAATTTGTCAAGGGCTGCAAAGGGCAGTGTTCACAGCTTCTGAGTGAAAGTTTATTAAAGGAACTTAATGCTTCACTCTAACCTAGGCTACTATATATATTCTTTCCTTTACTTCTTAGTTATAGTTGATGTATAGTGTAGCTAGTCACAGTAAGAACCATATCTGTGTACATGCCTACTAAGCCCTAGTGTTTTCAGATGCTGGGTAAATGAAGGCTGCCAAAATCCAGACATGTGAGGATGTACAGATCAGGTTCCTCCCATAATCTCTATTTCCTTGCTTTTGCCTGCCTAATATCAATCCTTCTGTTCTGCTAACTGAAGGAGTATGTTTTGGCAGGGAACATAAATTGGATATTTAGGTCTTTGGTTGGACATTCTTAAAACAACTGTCAGCCTTAATTCTTTCAGAGACTGGATGGTGTAGACATTTATAGTAAAACTGATTTGATGAGTTAAGACTGAAAAATTAGAATTTATATTGCATTTCAAAATATTACTGTACAATTTTGAGATGCTGCCATGGCGACTGCAGCATTACTCTGCTTTACATGCACATTCAGTCACTAGGTCTCCCCAGGCTTTCAGAGCGATTCGGTATCCTGGGTTGTTTTTTTTCCTTTTTGTTGTAACTTGTCTGTCTGATGGCTCAAATATTTGCAAGTCCCTGTCAGGGGAGCAGAGACCTAGACACTTAGGCATGGCACTACCGGTTTGATCCCAAGTACTCCTATTGTAGCTGCTTCTAGATGTGGCAAGACAGACAGAGGTCTGGAATTGTGCATTCCCACTGACTCCAGTACAGAGTATGGGCACTCAGTTACTTAAGTCAGAAAAGAAGGGCCAGTTTACAGATTTAATAGAGGAAACATTCCACCTATAGCTTCACCTTAATCTTTCTTTTAAACCCTCTGACTTGGCTATCAGTGACCAACATAAGGATGTGCACCCCCAGCTGCCAGCCCATAACCTTCAGGCCAAACAGCTCAGTTCACTTC
>WEIS01020738.1:17977-33512 GCA_013389965.1 Todus mexicanus | reverse complement strand
GGAGGAAGGAAGGAAAGGAGGAAAAGGTATCAATTTTTGAGACTTGCCTGTTTTTTGCAACACCTCCACCCCACCTCTCCCTGGGCAGGCTTGCACCTAGCTGCCAACAATAGAGGAAAGCAGCCTCTAATGCCTCCAGTCTCATGCCAGTTTGGAGCAAGGACTCAGAATCTGGATCAGGACAAAAATGAAAAGATGGTGACCACAAATTGGAGTTCACCACAGAGCCTCCTCGTTAACGTACAGTGTATCTGACCTGAACGCAAGAGCAAGGGGACTCTTACTGGGCTGGTGTGTCGATAGCAGTGCTAAGCTGTTACTTTACACAATATTTTTTTGCCTTGCCATGTATCTCTTTTTGCATTTGCATAGCTGAAGGGGAAATAAAGTGCCCTCTGCTTCTTAACCTGCTCTTGTTTCCAATGCTGCTCCAGGGAGGAACAGCAGCGGCCTTTGTTATGTACTACCATGATGCTGAGAGGTCAAAAACGTCATGATCATAAATCACTTTTTTCCAGACTAAGGCCAAGGTTTGCAAAAATCACGTTTGCTGCCTTCTGTGCTTCCAGGAGCCTTCACTAGACTCCTCCATTGCACTCAATTTCTCATGAACCGTTGTATTAACTCTGGCTTTCTAAAGACCCCCACTAGAAGTACTGCAGACATAAAACCAGCAGAGTATACCACAACTCTAGAACACAAGTTTTCCTTGTCTAATTCATTTGTTGCCCACTAATGTGTATTGTACATATGTTACAAAGTTTATGAGAGTTGAGAAGTTCCTCACTGCTGCCTTCTGGATCAAGCCAAAACCTCAGGAGAGAATATGAAGGGAGGACAATTGCTTTTTCCCTAAGAAGAGGTGAGCATGGTACAGACTTCCTAAATTAAGGGTGAGGTGGGCAGTGAGCAAAAGGGGCAGCAAGCAGGGAGCAGACAAGAAACGTATACGAGAAGATGGAGGCCTGTCTGTGACAGGGGAGCAAACAATGCCAAATCTTAGTGGGATTTGTTTGGCTCAGGAAGCCACTGGAAATTAACAAGAACCGGAGGGAGGGACCTTTCCAGCACCCAGTAGATAAAGGCAAGTTTGTTTACCAGCCGACAGTGGTTAGTTAATCTCTTTCACCCACTCAACCTGAATTTTCCCCATTGAAATAATTTACCTATCTTTCAGTTATTATTTGTATGTTTCATTAAGACCTGATTCGAGATTCTGGGATATTCTGGTGTCTTCTGTGTGATGGATTCAGCTGGAAGAGAGAAGAGATTGGAAGGTCTGCCTCAAGGCTCTGATCTGTTTTGGGCACACACAACCTGGAAAGTGAGGTGCGTTCTCTAGAAGACATTGTTGCTATTACCAGCATCACTGGAACGAAGAGAACACCCACAGGCACTCTGCCCTACCTGTGCTCACAGGGCTCCAGGGCTGCTTGTAGACTTAGGTTCCCAGTCCCCTGAATATCCTTCTGGACCACCACTGCAGTGCCATTTAAATGTCTTACCTGGATGTCTTTTCTGTGGTGTTGTGGTTCAGTGACTAACTAGTTCCCAGCCAGATCTCACCCTTCTGAGGGGCCAGAAGCTCTTCAGCCAAGAAGGAAGGAAGATTTGGGCCTGTGCACCAACGTTACTGCAGCCATGAAATGAGCCACAAATTCTGAGCACAGGAAGCTAAACTAGAGCATTCTTTATGTTTAATCCTCTCCAGAAGCCACAGTACATCTAGTACATCCTATGATAAATTACAGACTTTAGATGGATCAAAGTGTCAAAGACCAAAAAGGTACTTTCTTATCACTGTGCACCTGCCTTTTTCAGCGTATGCCTGATTTTGACTCCTAATCTCGTATTTCTTCCAAAAAAGAGCTTTTACCCTAAGGTATCACATGGGTCAGGCTCTGTTCTCCAGAGGAAGTGATTACTATTATGAAGTTGGAGGGTTTATTAAAGAAGGAAGTGTGGAGAATTTCTGTGAAAATTTTCTTGGGTATTGGTAAAAAGTTTACCTTAATTGGCTGTGAAGTGCTGTTTCAGAAACAGGCCAGTCTAATAGTGTAAAACTAGCTACAGACACCTCTCCTTTTTGCAACAGATATCTGTACTGCAGCACTATGAGACCTGGAAAAGGGGGGAAAAGGGGTCAGGGAGGAAGCGAGTCAGATATTCAAAGAGAGATCAGAATGAAGTGAGTGACATTGGTGACCCATCTAGTCATCCAAAATTAGGGTCATATGGGCTTTAGAAGACATTAATACATAGGAATTCTACATATTAAGACACACTCTATGTCTAATTCTAATTAGAAAGGGATGTTTTCCCTTTCTATTAGACTGCAAGAAGACACAGCCAGACTGTGAGTACTGTGCCTTACTTCTCACAGATTTTGGTAAGGCTGCATTAACCAGCAGACCCATGAAATTGGGGCTTCACATTTGAGAGGCAGCCCCTCAACTAATGTGGGCTACCATGTCACTTAACCTCAAGCCTAGAAGAGGCATTCTGACCCATAAAAAAGCCGCAAGATGAGCGGTCAAGATAAATCACAGAGAGGAACATCACTGTGGTTTAAGCTGTCAAAATACTAAACATGAATAATAAGAAGGGGTAGCTGAAGGGAGGTAAGCTAGTAACTTCCAGGGCATAATAGCACGTAGTGGTTAATTCATCTCTGTGGGTTAATCCGCCTCTGGTCTTGTTGCCATTTAAAGTCCCCCAGCCTTTGCCATAGCATAAGAATGGGGAGACATAACTGCTCAGAAATGGAGAATATTTCAGCCCCTGGCTTTTCCCTGGTCTGTGTCATTTCCATTACACAGAAACTGTCCTTAACAGGCATCTTCAAGAGAAAACTATTGAGTGGGAGAGAGAAAGCTCAGACCTCAGTGGCTTGCCTTCTGGTGCTTCCTCTCTTTCAACAGTGCAGATGTTACTTTCCAGTCAGGTTTAAGAGAGAATCCCTACTGTTTGAGGATGTCGAGAAGATTAAGGGATTAAACAGAAAGGGCTCCATTGCAAGAATTTCTCTTCCAGCTGGTGCTCAGTTGGGGTAAAAGTTTTCTGAGCTAGAGAGATGCAGATATATTGTTTATACAGATATATTTGGCACCTCTGATTAATGTAATGCTAATATAGTGTCATATTTTTCCTTCAGACGAAACTAGAGTAAGATAATGTCACATGCTGTCAGTCTTAAAAGGAAATCAGTAGAGACAGTTAAGTCCTGAAATTACTTTTTTTTCAGACTTTTAGTTCAGATTCATGACCCTCCCTCCTTCCCCATGTAATTTTAACTTTTTTCTTTTAGTTTTATCACAAGTGGCACGATTACAAATCTATGGATGGATGGAGTAGGTGGACTGTGAATTTTCTCTCCCTTTTGCTGTGTTAAGCCCTGCTTTCAAGTTATTTTACACATAAAGACATTCAGCTGCCTCTGATCTTCATCCGCTTTCTCTTGGTTTCTTTAGAATACAAAAGTGAACAGCTCAAGCAATCCGAAGCCCATTGAAGTCAATGGTCCATTGAGATTAGGATGCCTCATGTATTTTTGGGGGCAGAGAGTACTGTTGCAAAAGACTGGGTGTATTGGGAAGGAAGAACTGGCCTTTCCTCTTTGTCAGGTGTTAAAGGATTGCTAATGCACTTAAAAGGTGGTTTGAACTTTTAAAAAACACACCTAAAATAAACACATCTTATTTTTTAATACATTGAACAGGCGCAGTTAAGAAGGGTGGAAGAACAAGCCATGAGCTGGACTGACCCATTCCTGCTACCCAGGAGATTATGCAGCTCATTGCCTGCTTTTTGGTGCAGCATTTTCCCTTCCTCCATACTGTTCCTATATTTCTTTCTCTTTCTACCTTGCTATGCACTATTTCCACCATGTTCCTTCTTTGGACTTATCTTTTCCCCTTCCTTCCACTTTCTTTCTGCTTTGAGTGATCAAGGAGACCTAGTAAGGACATTGCCCTGTTCCTCGTTTGAAACGTGGTTAGACACAGCACTAACCTAATCAGCCCTCACTCCCTTCTTCCTCCATCAGACTCACATTCCCCCTATGGTTGTTTTGTCTCACAAATCAGATTTTCTGGGATAGGAACCTTCAGAATTGCAAAGTTTGCCTGCAAATGAGATAAAATGAGTTCTCATCCCTTCTAAGTGCCTTGAAGAGGGATTATAAGGGTTGGTGCAGGCTCTGCTCGATTACTTATATGATTACAGAAGCAGTAGTCAGGAAAAGGAGGAAAAATATCACATATTCTCTGTACAAGTCACTCATCTTTTATAGTCGTTTACCCTTTATTTCATAACAACAACAAAAAAATCACAAGAAGAGTCATTCCTTTCTATTTTCCTGGTAACCACAACAAAGCCCTTACAGATCCAAGGTAGATGTGTTCATGTAACTTGAGCTGGGCATGACTAAAATCAAGAAAAAGAGGGAAATTCACGGTTCTCCCACAGAACCTTTTTCAGCTAAGCTTTGTTTTGTTTTTTGGTTTGGTTTGTTTTTTAATGAAAATTGCCAGAGTTGCAGTGCCGTTAATACTTTTATGTTTGTTGATATCATCCGTGCTGTTGTGGACAGCAGCAGCGCAAGTTCTTCAGGGACCCATAGATCAGTTCTTCTCCAACCCCACCCATGACAGCTGTCAAGCAATAAATGAACTGGTTCCTTGTGTTAGTTTAGCGTTGGCTTATGACTTGTATTTTCATGGATGCTTTATCAGCTTCCTTACCAGTGTGCTCTCACTCCCCTGGTCCTGCTCCTGTGCCTCCCTGTGCACAGCCCCTGGGGCTGCAGCAGCCCCACAGCCAGCTGGAGGGTCCCAGCTGGTGTCCTGCCTCCCTGCAGCCACTCAGACCATCACAGCTGCTGCTGGGCTGGTGCTCTGCTCCGCCTGCCCCAGAGCACAAGGCTTGTCACTCAGGGAGGATTGACACGAGCTATTAGTTGTGACGGACGCGCACTTGACTAGTTCTGATAGCGATATTTTCTTTCAGACTGTGACATTATTGGAACAGATCACCTTTGTTTAGCACTCACCGTACTCTCATTTGTCAAACAGTTCTCTCGAAATCATGTGTCTCTCCGAAGTTCCCAAATGTGCCTGTTTGAAGCTAGTTCTCTGGTTTTCAGTCCTTCAGGTGCCACTAGTAAGAGGCCAAACACCTTTGTGAAAATAAGGTTTGGAAAAAGTTACCTCCCTGCTTGATCCTACTCAGTAGGATCCTCCTTATTGCTCTTAACTGCTGGTGGCACATGCAGGAATTGAAGCTCAGTCAGAGCTCTGATTGTTCTCTAGATTTTATGCCAGTTCCTTTGGGTAAATTAAGTTCTTGGAGGTGACATAACCTGGGGGTGAGGTGATTATCTATGTAGACCCCCACATAGGCCAAGCTCTAGATCTCTGAATAATTGCCCACATTTTCCTCATTCTGCAACCATGATCAGATGAGCATAGCCCAAACGAACTTTAGAGACATGTGGCCTCAACTGCCAGGGAAAAGAAGTTGGAGCCATGCAGAAGAGCAGTCTTGTATACATAGTGCTCAGTACTCACCAGTGCGTGCATTTACAGTGCTGAAATACAGATAGAAGCCAATAGTGCTGCTGCAAGCTGGAAGCAGTGGAAGATCAGAGAACTGCCTGCCAGTGAGTATAATATATATCTTCTGGTGTCACAGTCCAGGAAAGAAACAACTAACACCTCTTTTAGGAATAGGAAACCAAATCAATATATCGTTGCTGTACACCATGTATATCGGCAATCATGAACTCATAGGAGTTACGTGGATATACGGAATGGAAACTGGCTAAAGGTAGCATAATACTTTTTCATGCCCAGACAGGTAATTATCATCTCACTTTTTAGAGAAATAATGCTTTTGAGCATGTCAGAGAGCTGGAAATGAAAAATGTGTTCAAGATTAAAGGGGATAAATTCCTGGGTGAATTAGAAATGTTTGTGTAATTTTTTTTTAATCTTAAACTCCTTCCCCACCCCCCTCTCCTCAAATATCCCCGGTTCATCTCAAGTCCAGAGGGATTTCTTCTTCCTGTTGGCTGGTAGAGGACTGCTGAGGCCACCTAGAGCAACTCAAAGCAGGACTGTCACCAGCAATAGATTAGATCAGCTGTGGCTTTGTTTAGGTGAGTTTAGAGATGATTTGTGGCTTTGCTTTTAACTACCAGATGTCTCTGTGCTGTGCTGGACCTGGGATCCTGCAGAGGTGGGCTCGCTTCTTGCAGCTATGGAAAATAGCACATTCTACTGGGTTTTCCTCTGCCTGCTCAGTATGGCTCAGTTTAATGTTAACAGTATATGCGTACACTTAAGATATCTCACCATAGTATAAAGCTATTGGACACTAAGAATATTTGTATTTGTGGTTTCACACTGCGCCTGGGAACAGTGCACTATGGAATTATCACAAGAGCTGATTAGTATAATGAATTTTGATCCTGTCCAGAAGCTGTAACAAAACAGTTTGCTGAGCCAGTATGACCTGATGAGTATGTATCAAACCCCATCACAGTTCCTGGCAAAATTAGAGAAGGAGGTAAACTGTTGTTGAAGGAAGATAAACTCGTGTGCTTAAATGCACACTGCATGTGCATGGAGAAGCCGAGCTTTGTTGTTGTGCTCAGCAGGATCACGTAGTGATAAAGTGGGATCACTCTGGCATTTCAGAATTGCTGTGTGTGTCGTAGCACGGTCCTCAAAATGTCAGAGCCTTGAGGAAGTGATGGACTGGTTTTTTAGCAGGTGCAAATCCCCAGAGCTGCCCTGGGTACACAGATTTTCACCATGTGGATATTCTGGCACAAATTTAGACCACAGAATTTTTTTTTTTCCTATGGAACTAAACTTATTAAATTTTAAATAAAAACTCTGGTTTTGCAAAACTTATATGTTTGCTTATCTTTTCTTTTAAAAGGGTGCCTTTGTGTAAAGAAAGACTGGACTTTGCTAACTCCCTTTGCACAAACGAGCACAAGTCCCTACATGGCTGCATGTGATTATTACATTAACACATCTCTATGGTTACACCACAGAAACCTTTAAGTGTGAATGCATTTTTTTCCCTTAAGTACCAAGATGTTCCTGATGGAAAAAAAATGACCTCTTCTTGGCTCCTGAGATAGAGTCAGGGATGTGATTAATGCTGACTGTATTCCACTGTTTTTCCCTGAAGACTAGCTATTAATATTTTCCAGTGATGTATGTCCTTTCACTTAACCACAAATGGGTGGTCAGCAAGGTATCTCAACCCACATTTTGCCTTAAGAAATCACTTTCACTCTACCACCCCACGGAGAGCCTTTGCCTTAATACCCAGGGACTGTCTATTCCACGAATGCATGAATGAGCACCTCATCCCATCTTACTTTTTTCCAGTTATCTGCCATTTAAAGCTGATCCAACAGCCTGTGAAATGGAGGGTATTTCTAGATTTAGTAGATTACCCGGTTAATTCACAGTGGCAAGCTACTGAGAAGCCTTACACAGCAGTTGCTATATGACTTCTGATGTACAACCTTGCAAAATCTGTTTGACTTGGCTTTATTTTTGGTTCTGTCAGTTGTATCATTAGGTTGACCCAACAAATTAGCTGACACTTTCAGAAAGATTCACCTCTCATTTTCTTTTAAGTGATCACATTAAGAGAAAGGAAAGGTATCTGAGGTTCAAAGCTACACTTTATGACACAAATGTGCACAGTTAAATAACAAAACTGCAATAAATTAAACCACAAAAAGAATAAAAGTGCGGCAGAACAAACCAGATTACCGATGGGTGAAAAAGATTAAAAAGAAGGCTTGAAAGCAAAGCGGGTTGCTAGAAGGGTGCTCACTCTTTGCTCCTGTCCAGCAACTTTCAGTTGCTTCTGAAGGTCTATGAATTCCTTATGGGCCTCTGTAGATTCTTAGGAAAGTCTCCTTTCTTCTATAACCCCAAAACCCTGATATACGCTTTGCTTCCTGCTACAGGCAGACCTCATTATCATCTCAAATATTTCTTTGCCTGTGCTGTGGTGCTGCCCACTCTGTGCCCATTGCCATGCCACATCGCTGCTGGGAAGGAGCAAAGTCTCTCTCTTATTTCTTCTCCAGGGGTTTCACCTCACCCGACAGGCAGGACAAGCTTCCTCTGTGGTGCTGCCTGCTGGCACAGTTTCCTTAGCAGACTATCCTCTTCTCATCCCAGGCACCATCCTGCTCAATGCTGTAGACACATGCACTGGGAAGAAACTTTTGGCATGAAGATCTTTATTTGGCACTAAAAGCATGTGTTATATTACAATATCCCTTTACTGTCTCCCTACTATAGTTCCTTATAACAACCTCAATTTCTTTTTAAATTAGATTGCAAACTGCACAGGAGAGGAGAAACCTGCCGCTGAATAACACCCTGCACAGATAAGGAGCTGCTCTTTGCCAGACATACTAGGGATGTCCTCACAAGAGATCAGGGCAATAAGGGGATGATGGAGGCAGCTGTGAGGTAGAATTTCTGTGGTAGGTCCTAAAGGAGTGAGACCTGTGGTGCTGGCACAAGCAGGTTTGTGGCTTCACAAGTTAAAGTCTGACAGAGGATTTTCTGTCTCAGCTTTCACTCTTTATATTTAAGCATTTATGTGACTCCAAATCTGGATTACAAGTTCTCTGGATACAGCACCGCATAATTTTGCCTCGTTACTGATCTTCTCTATTTTCTTTCAGTCCACTAATTCCTCATTCTATATCTTAGTGCCAGCAACTGAGGTGTACATTTGCTGTATATATAGTGCAATGTACACTCTTTAAAAAAATATTTTTGTTCTTCACACAGCGACACATATGTTCAGCACTGCAGTGATTGCAGCCTCTTATCACTAACAGATCTGAATCAAGTACACTTTCGTCTATGAACTACTCTCTAGTCCTTTAATAATGTCCCAAACACCCCATTTCAGTTCTTGAAACTCTAGGTTTGTTGTTTCCTCCATGTAAACAAGGGATAATATGTAAAAATCAGTGAGCATGCCCCTGGTGTCTGGGGGTCCTGGCTGCACCAGGGCTTCAAGCAACTCTCACAATGAAAACTGCAAAGTATCAGAGGCACAGAGTCAGTCATGCATGCTTTCCCCCTTCAACAGATTTTTTGCTCTGAAAAAAACAGGACACATCTGCTGTACGTGTCTGTTCCAAAACTGCCTCTTCACCTCTCTGTAAGTGACCACTTTGACTGCAAATACAGTATTTCTGCCTTCAAATAATTTTGATTAAAAAAATTCTCTCATTTCTAAAGTGCTGACAGAAAGTGGCGTATCTCACTCAGAAATATTTTTTTTTTAAACACCTGTCCCCCAAAGATATGTAATGTTCCTGTTGCCAAGAGGCAATTGATATCTTCATGGGGAGGGCTTAATAAGTTGAAGCACAGCAGCCAGCTTCCCAGAAAAATGTCAAACAAGGGTAGGTGTCAGGGAGAAACTACAGTAACATGGGAGGCAGATACAGAGAACTAGCAATGTATGAGTCCAGACAGATCAATTCCTGCCACAATTTGCCATCCTAAAATCGCATGAAAATGAAGGCGAGCTGAAAACCTGAAAGCCTCGTCATATAAATCAGCCAGCTCACTCACTGATGGGAAAAATAAATAAGATTTATTTTGAACATAATTCACTTTAGGTGAGATAAATTAAATGAGTTTTAAATATTGGAGATGAGGATATTTTGCCTAAATATTAAACAGATCATGAAATTGATTTCATACGATGACTCCCAACTAAAATCAGTAATTCTGCCTAACAGATAACTGGTGGGTTGATATACCAGCACTGTCTATCTGAAATGTCTTTAGCTAGGGAACAGGTTCCAAATCAGAGACAGCCTCAGGAAGTAACAATTATATTTGGATTCGGATGTTCAAAGAAGACTAGATTTAGGGCTTCCATCCATCTTATTATATTTTAGGGGTATTTAGAAAATACAACTTCAGATAGCTGAAGTTGCAATGGTTGGATTTAGGCTCTCTAAGTCTGCTGTTTACTATTTTGAACTGGGGTGTTAAGAGCTCTTTGGTCTCTTTTACCTGCGAAGACTCAGCAGACCTGATTTAATCGCTAATGGCAAAAGCAAGGCAGAGAGGTATGCTCCTTCTGTTGCTTTCAGACTCAATACTGTCAGCCACCACATAAGCAGAAACGCAGATCCTTCAATTTAGATGTCTAGAGTACAGTTTAGCTGTTCCTGCCTGTCTGACTCCGGTTATTTGAAATACTTTGCAGTGAGAGCACCCAGGATGCATGCCTGCTTCCTAATGTACCTGATGTTAGAGACCCTGTGCTGTCTATATTAGCAATCCTTTGTTAGCTTTTCTGGATAGCACTTGGTGCCCTTAAAGCAGACAAGGCATTATGTAAGACCACAGAAAGTAGATTTGAGCAAGATTTGCATGAAAAATGTACATGTTCTGGGGTTGTTGAGTAACATTTAATGTCTCAGAATGAAAAAGACAATCTATGTTTAGCCTTTAGGAAGAACACATGGTTATTGTAGGGTGTGGGGAGAACAAACCCAGAGGAATGGGTTGTTTACAATGGGAATTTTAGCATAGATGGAGATGAGAAATATGTGGGGATGAGAAGGTGAAAAAGTGAGTGCTTAGGAAGCAATATGGTCACACATGTAATATTATCATACAGACAAATTCTCACTTTGGAGCCATGTTCATTCAGATTTTCTTTTAAGCACCCAACCTGGACTTCCAAACTAAGATACATGGAGAGATGGCAATGTCATGTCTTCAGTCTTTAGATGTTAAATTACATTCCAAGAAGCTTAAACTACCTTAAGTCCCATCTTCGGAATACACTTTACCGGGAAGGGAGGTGCAGTGATAGCTACAAGGGGTATTCTGTGCTGATAGTGAGATAAGACTGACTTGTCAAGAAAAGAGAAAGGATGAGACACCAGAAAGGGTCTTGTGGTATCATGCACTAGAGGAAAGACGGGAAGCTTGGGAATCCCTGTTCAGAGGCTTGGGCCTACCACATAATCATTAGGAAAACACCATTAATACAGTCAAGTTCTCTAATAATAGCTTGATTCTTAACTCACGCGGATGTCAAGGTTTTCAGATTTCAAGCCACTATCTCCACCACATGCAGGGCTTCCTTGATCTGCTTGCTCATAGGAGAGATGGTGTCAGCCTGGGTCACTGCTGGGGAAAGAAAACTCACAGGGAATCCGAACCTGGTGCAGGCACAATCCTAATGGCTATAAGGTGTGTTGCAGGATATGGGAAATAGTGCCCATTTCTTCTGCTCACTCAAGTATTAATTCTCTTCAATGAAAAATTAAAAGAATAGGATCTATGTGAACAAGGGAATACAAGCCAAAATGGGGTTGACCCACTTACTTTCTTTTCTTATGCAGCACCTCCTAAATCATGCCAGGGAAGATGGATTATACTTTCAGTCATGAGATAAACCTGTAAACTAGTTCTTGTCTGCAGCACTTGTGTATTATAGATCTTGTGTCTCCTGAAAGATGAATAATTACAGTCCCTGAGGAGACACTCTTTCAAAAATGCAGTCATCATGGATTCTGCAGTGTGGGATAGCTGTATGGACAACAATGATAAAACGAAAAGCCTTCTTGTCCCCAACAGGCATGAAAGTGAAGTGGGAAGAAAGAACAGCTCTCATTAGATTAATGAGTGGGGCTTCCAATTTCTGGACAAGTTTCTGTTTCCTTTGTTTTGATGAAATGATGATGAGGACTGCTAAGCACTGTCAAATCGAACTGTGGCATAAACCAATTGCATGTGCCTTGATTTAAAGCAGGCTTGCCCCAACAAAATGTCATATGGAAAGAATGGATCCCTCAGAATAAATTGACCGGATTTTCTTTGCCTCTTTTTCTGTTTGGCAATCTGTCTTCATTGAAACCTTGGTGAATCAGATAACAAAACCTAATGAGCTGTGCATCATAAATCTGTAACGTATCTCATGGATGAATTCTTCCCTGTGCATGTGACATCACCCTATATTTAGAATTTCAGGCATACTCATTATCCAAGTGCTACACGAAGAACAGTTGATAAGAATTCTCTTTGAGCGTATGCTCCAAATATAACATACAGAGATGCTACACAGGCTCTCTTTTCCAGGAGCCTTTCTGGAGTAATATTTGAAGTCTGTATTGTAAAGAAAGTAGTGCATAAGACACAGTCAGTAGCAAACGAGCTTTTCAGGCCTAGGCATCTTTTGGGATAGATGGAGAGTTCCTTGTTTCCATATACATGTCTGCAGCAGCTTGCGCGCAAAGATCACTAAGTGATACTTCTCTGCCTGCTTCTGTTCAGTGCCTCTGAACCAGGCAATTATCATAATTGGTAGAGTTGTGCTCTTATTGCCACTCTGCATGAATAATAACAGGCACAATGGTCATAGAGACCCAGCTACCCTCTCACCAAGAGATGCCATGCACTCAAAAGGGAGCAGAATATAGTCAAGCTTATATTGCCTTTGCCTGCCAATAATATTCACCATCATGCTCCATTTTACAAAGAAGCATTTCTCAGCAGACTGCTCTTCAATGCAGTGGCCTGGGATTGATCTGAGTAGAACAAAGCAGACAGGATTTAATAACTATGGAAGTCAAAATGACCCTTCCAGAAAGGTGACAATAGCTGTAAGTGCATGGAGACACAGAGCTTGAAATCTTCGCACACATGCAAGGAAAGCTCACCATTTTGCCTCTGGCAGTTGGGCTCAAAGTGGAAAAAGGACCAGAGATGTCTTCAGCTACCTCATTAAGTGAATGTACAGCTACTCTCCCAGGAGCAGGGTAGGGTGTTTGTCACTCTCCAGCTTAAATGATATATTTCAAAGCCACTGTTGTTAGCTTCCAACAATGCCTCAACCTTGAAAGGAGTTTCTGTGAAGAAAAACTTGAAAGAATAAAGCATCTTCTAGCTCTAGGAAGACAAAAGATGATCAGCGTTTACAAAGATTAAAGCACAGACACAATAGGATGCTGTTCAGGACAAGTATTTATATTTTTATTTTTGCTTGTACTATTGATACCACCAGTACTTTCGTTATTGTTGTTATTATTGTTATGAAGGCAAACACAAAAGGTCTGTGAATACGTTCCTCAATATACAATACCTAATCTCTCCAGAATCACAGCAATTATACAGAAATGGAAGGGAAAATGGCAGTATGAAGTCCCAGCACTTAAGCTTCATCAGTACTTAGGCAGTTACTCTGTCACCAATCCAAAAGAACCAAGATATATTGATTAGATATAAGAACACAAAAAGCACATACCTGCTACAGTTTCACACACAGGATCCAAGTAAGGTGTTGTCCATTTTTTATCATATTATACAACACAAAATTGCCTGGACTAGCATTAGTAGACTATATTTGAACTGATCATTGCACCCTTTCTATCTACACATAGCATTTAAAATTCCTATCAATATCACATTAGGTCAGAATCAATAACAAAACTGAAAGCTCTTCCAGCTTGTCCTAGTATAAAGTCTAGATGTAAAAAGTCTAAACCTTTTCATTACATCTCTTAGGACTCAGAATCCTGTTTTAAGACACTCAGACCCTTAAGTCCCAATGTTGTGTTGAACATCAGCATTAACTTGAGATGGTGATGGTGTTTCTCTCAGTGTCTCTAGCCATGGTTCATTTTTGTGGTGGTGAGCTGTCTCAAATTGTTTTAGAAAATAGCATTTAACCATTCAATATTTTGCTTGTTGGCATTGTGTCACAGAGCAGTGTTCTGTCAAGGAGTTTGAAAAGGGCAACAGCTTGCAGAGTGAAGGAAAAAAACACCAACAAATGATAAAAAAGATTAGTCCCAAGGAAAAAAAAAAAAAAGAAGAAGAAGAAAAAGATAGTGGAGTTTGCACAATTCCTCAAATTCTGGAGCTTTTGGTATGTTACATGTGAGTCCAAAAAGAAGGCCAAGAATGGACAAATCCTGACAGCTTCACAACCTGGCTGGATGCTGCACACTTGTTCTGAAAAAAACAGATGTGTGCAGCCTGCGGTAGTCCAAGGCAAGAGGGAAGACAATCCCCATCCCACTGTGCTTCCTGCAGCCCTTCCATGTTCCCAGGGCAGGGATACTGCAGGAGAAGCAAACCTCAGCTAGCACAAGGTGGAGGGAAGGGAGGAGGTGTCATGAATTGGTGGGCTAGCCTGCAGTCTGATTGTTTCACACGTATTTAAGAGGCATTTCTGCTACAATGGGAGTGATAACTTTAAGTGGAGAAAATATGGCAGGTGGAACAGCATACAGAAATGTACTCCAGTTAACTCTGCCTAAATGTGCCTGAGTTCATCAAATCAACAGCAATACTTAAAATCATGGAATCGTAGAATGATTTGGGTTGGAAGGGACCTTTAAAGGTCAGCTAGTCCAAAATGTAGGCAAACTGTAGTGCATTTTTCTCCTGTTTGAAGAGCTGAATCCATTGCAGGATCAAAATTCAGCATTGAGGGGGGTGAAGGATAGAGCCTAGGAAAAAAGAGACAAGATTTTGTGTAAGAGTTTCCTGGCAGGTGTGTGAGACAGGAGAAATGGCTTTAAAAATTCATGTGAGCTGAGAAACCTTGTCCAGTTCTCACCATTATGGTTACTCTTCGAAGAGCTGACATAACAAAAGCTGTTATCAGAGCTGTGGGAGTTAGTCAGAGTGGCCATCAGAAGCAAGCAGCAGGAGGAGCGAGGGAGTAAGTAATAGAAATAGGTCACTTCATCAGATCAGATCAGTCTAAATCAGGCCTTGCAACTTGTCAAAAATTAATAATCTCAGGCCGAGAGAGAACGTTACAGTGTGATAGCAGAAGCAATCCACTACCTTCCTCCAGAACACTGAAATTGTTTGAGCGGTTGTTACAATTCAACAATTAGATACTGCTACCCTACCTTGTCAGAGTGTAGGTGGGTTTTTTTCCTCCATTTAGTAAGAATACTGCTTATCAAAATTTTGATCACTGTTCTTCAAAAAGGAGAACATGCACTACAGTTTTCCTAGGTTTTCTGGGGAGAAGTTCCCTAAAATTTGAACCTTGTGTCTGGAGCTGCCAACTGGTAGGAGGGATGCACACAGCTAGTTTTGAAGGCTACCAGCTTTGTGTGAAGTTATCTACTATTAGCGGGAAAATTTGCCTTAAGGTCTATAAAACTTGAGACGAATTGTAACCACTCACAAATCAGGGAATGCTGTTGTCCTTCTCCACTCATCATGGGTTGACAAGATCACCAGGGAATGGGACAGTGTAGGTGATCTCACCAGGACCATTCCTCCACTGACATGTCCTAAGGAAGTTGCTCAATTTGGTCCAGGAATACTCTCCACTTTCTGCAAAATCTCAAGATCACAGTGTGGTATCACCAACATAAACAACACCCTATCCTACGTATTTAGTCTCTAGATTTCACTTAAAGGCTGACTACCTTCCTTGCTTAGTAGGATGCAATAGGGCATGTGGGGTGTTATTTGGT
>WEIS01020738.1:0-17939 GCA_013389965.1 Todus mexicanus | reverse complement strand
TTGGTCTTGCAAGGGAGACTTTGAGAGGCCACTTTTTGTGGAAAGCTGGCTGCCAGCCACAGGACTTCTATGCCAGCTATGGTGCTCCTCCAGTCTCAGCACACCACTTTCATTTCCAGGATTTTTTGAAGAACTTATATTTAAATCAGGAAGGTGTGTAGTATATGTATGGTCTTGCCTACTTTATCAATATATAAAATATCATGCCAGGTCTAAATGCCCTGCATTATAGATGATTGTTACACAGAGGGATGAAGAGGGAGGGAAAGAAGGGGAGACAAATTACTTTTGTTAGATTAGTAAATTCAGGAATTTCCAGAGTCAAGAGTCCTGGACTCACAAAACCTGAATGTTTCCAGGAAGGAATGTTCTCACATTTCTATCTCCTGCTGTTCAGAGCAGTATGTTTTGTTTTGCTTTGTTTTGGTTTGTTCTTAACAAAATACTGGTTTCTGTTCTTGATGTGGCTGCTGTTCAACTCCATCCTACCCTGCAGGCATTACCTTCATCTCTGAAACAAACATGCCTGCCTCCACCTGCATTTGGGAGAACACTAGCCTCCTAACTTATTTCACCAAAACCACGTACTGACCTGTAGAGATAAAACTGGATCCCACATATTGTCTTTTTACACATGGTCTTTGCCTTGTCATAAAGCACCTACTTGCCCTCCCCTTCACCCACCCAATTCTGGTATGCAAGGTAGGGAGGTTCTTGCATAATCTGCAATATTTAAAAAGATACCAGAGCTATTATATAGCAAGAGAAGAATTTTCAAGTACTGCCTGGTGCATATGAGCATGTGCGCATGCGCACCCATCACCCTTGCCTCTCATATGAAATATGCATGAGGGCCACTCAAGTGTTTATCAGTTCTTTCCACTGGCTGATCCTGCAAAAATGCTCTTGTAGATTACTGAGTAGAGATGTGTGCTTTGGAGGTAAAGGGCATAAATACTTTGACTGCATTCTGCATGCATATATTTACCCTGAGTATAGTTACACCACTTATTTTGCCATCTGANTTCAGCACTTATTTTGCCATCTGAAATCACTCGTGTGAAGAGTTCGCCTATTTGTCTGAGCATCTAGTATAGGGAACAAATTTTCTTTGACTGTAGCTTGATACAGTCCACAAAAGCAAGAGGGTTGAGGGGATAAACATGGCACTGACCACGTATGGGCTCAGGTCTGCAGAAAGATGTGTAGGAAAACGAGTGAATAACACCACCCCAGGGAGATGCAGGGAGCATTAATTCATGTGCTCTTCTGCTGCCTGCTGCCTGTCTCATCCCCAGTGGAAATACTCCAGGTCATTGAAGAGGTGAGCCCTTTATCACCTCCCCAGAGCACGGCAGTCACTTTGCATCTCCCTACTCCAGCTGGGGCAAGTCAGGAAAATCTTGGTAAGGATGTAACTGTCAGGAGCACCAACTTGGTGGCAGCTGAGTTATTACAGGAAAATGGAGTACAAGTCTTGCTATGAGCCCGGTAAAAGCCAAGGGGAGCATCATTAAAAGGTGCATTGTTACGGACACTTTACGGCTAACAAGAGCAATGCTCCCTTGGGGAGAGCAGAGCCCTGACCAAAGCATTGCCTTTCTTGCCTAAGGTGGATCAGCAAGAAAATAGACTCCAAAAAAAGGTAGAGCCAAGATTATCAGTAAAAGTACAAGTAGCAACTTCACAGAGAACATCCATAAGATAATTTATGACAGCGAATGAAGGGTATGTACGGTGGTGGCTGTATAAAAGAAGGGCAGTTCTGCAAAACATGCTTAATATGAAAGATGAAAAATGAGGTGATTTTTACGTTTTCATAGTTGAGGAGATTTGAAGGCACACCTCATTCTTTATTTTTTACAGTAACTTCTTTCTCTATTAACTCTTCACAAGGATTTGGTTACCCCTACAAGGAGATCTCTTCTGATTCTTTTCTTGGTTGCTTCTCTAGGACCACGCCTCAGTGGCATCAGGTTGATATTTGACATGTGTAAGGTATGTGGAGCCAAAAGTGGCCCTACGCCACTTTGCTTTTTCTCTCGGGCTGGTTGAGAAATCAACTGACATCAAAGTCAGGGTAAAAATCATTCCCAGACCAGAGTGTTTAGAACCAGAAGTTTTATATATTGGTAAAATTACTGACCACTTCCTCACTCTTCATTGCCTGCTTTTCCTTTGATGGTAACAAGCTAACCTGGAAGAACCTGACAAGTAAGAGACACTAGGTGGATTTGGATTCAGCCTTCTAGGTTAGCTTGAAACAAGCCTAATGGCTTTCTTTCAGTGCCTTAGGAGTACTTTATCCACCTTCCCTGTAGACCAGAAGAGCCTCAGACGAGCTTCTCCTGGTCATTCTCTTTCATTCCTGCAGCTTTCAGTGGGGAACACAGAAACAATTTCCCCTGCCTGCTTGCTAACAGCTGTCCTGTTACATCCGAGGAGCAAAGGATATGCAGTTCCCCTACCAAGGCTTTTTGTGTCTATGTCTGCAACTTCTTAAGCCTTCAGGTCTAACCCTCAAGCCTTGACAGTCCATGTTTTAGACAGTGGAGGTGGCTGGCCCTGAGCCCCACAGTCTGATAATGCAGATGACTAGGCAGCTGTGAGCTGTACGAAACTCCGCCCTCTCTGCACTGAGGGCTGTAGGAGATGGGAATTAACTGGTGTCACCTACAGACACCCATACACAACTTAAGCTATACATAAACCCTACTTTATAAAAAGTTTGTGCCTGACCTTGGCTACTCATCTGGCCTCCCTCCACACCCATGAAGGAACACATGCAATTTGTCTTATTCTGAGATACGGGCTTAGGATAAATCATCCTTTGCAGCTGTCTCTGACCCATGACTGTAGGAGGCATAATTCATTGAGGGAACCTCAGGTTTAGACGGTCAATGTTAGATGAGGTGAATCCCACCTCAAAAACACAGTCACACAGGGAGGTGGCGAAGGAGTTGAAAATAGGAACCAAGTCTTTTGGCCTTAAGGTGGGAGTCACCACCGCTGAACCACCCTGTGGAGGATGCAGGGCTGATCTGTAAGCCTCTGAGAATAAGGTATGTCCTGAGGTGGCAGTGGAGATTACTCTATGTAAACATTGGTTTAGTTTAATAACAGGGCTATTAGGGAAGAAGCTGGAAGGCCGCACAGTGCCTCCAGATTACCAATTAGCACGGCAAGGGTCATGGCAAGACAGTTGGAGCTGGGAGGACGCTATTTCCAGAGTCCAGCTGCAGATTATTTTGTCAAGGCCAGAAGTCAAAAGATCTCAAGGATGCTGGACATTAAAGAGTGAGTTCCTTGAAACACAGGTTCACTAAGCTGTCAGGGAGCTGTTCGCAGGGAAGAGATGGACAGATAGAGAGATTCCCACTAGGGGCCTGAAGAAGAGAAGCCTCCATCTGTACTAGAAAGAGGTCAGAGGAGCAGCTAACCCTGGAACTGTGACAAATCCTACATCTCAATCTCTTCTACACACTGGTTTTCCCATTCCTCTAATCCTCTTTGTCACCTGTCCCCAGGCCCCTGCTATTTTTACCATATCTCTTTTTGGATCTGAAACGACCAGAATGGAACAAAGGTCTTCAATTTATATAATGGCACAAAAATAATACTGAAGAATCTCCCCCATAGAGTCTGAGACAAGGGCCAGCATAAAATAGCGGAGATTTTCAGCAAGCTGCCTGAGCCTTTCTTCTAAGTGGTTACAGTTAATTCCAAACCCAGCAATGCATGCGAGTATTTCAAATGGTTTCTCTCAGTGTGAGTTACCTTGTGTTTTTTATTGGCCATCTCAATGACAACTGTCCTCACCGTTTTTCAGACGAGGTACAGTGCAGCAGTTCATGTTTTTCAATAGAGTGTAATGAAATGGTCATTCTGAGAGTAATGAGGGAAAGGCCCAGAGAAATGGGAATATTAGATTTTTAGGAATGGACTAGGTACAGATTATGCAGGAAATTTTAAAGACATTTTTGCAATGTTGACATTTTTGCTGTATTCACTATGATCTCCTATTCCTGGCAGGCTCACTGTGGCTGAGGCACAACAGTGTGCATAGGGAATGGCAATGCCACTACCAAGGCTTCTGGCTTTCTGTTTTTTGGACAAGTGGCATCTATCACAATTCCTTGGTCCTGGTAGCCCTCTAAGGCATTGAGAGTGGCAGCTACTAGAAAGTGCCTTCATCCCAAGCCCAGGATGGTGGTGGGAACACCAGGGAAATGAAGCTAGAGCAAGTCACATGCTGCTTATGGAGCCAGCAGAGCAATAGGACAGATCTTCTCTCTGAAACCACCTTGCAGAAGTATCTGCTGGTTTTCTTTCCTTCTGGGCCTGATCCTGCCTTCACTAGGAACAGGAGGACTCTAATTTTCTCTTTTTTTTGTCTCCTCTCGAGGTCCTTCTTTTCCATTCATGTTGCAGAAGTATGGCGTGGTGCTGCAAAGCAAGCTTCTGTCAGTGAAGTTCCCTGTTTGAGGCTGGTTTGCCTGTGCCCCTGATGTATGGAGAGATGGCTCCTCTCTAATAGCAGGGCTCTTGCCAAAAAATGGCAATGCTAAAGAGGTCAAGCATGAGTGCAGGCAGTACAGACGCTTGCCTACCAGGGAGTCTCAAAAAGCATCTGGCTCCTGAACCTGACATTGGATAACGATAGTAGTGAGGGACCTATTCTTCTCCCCTGTCCATCTCCCTTCTCCCACCCTCAAACCTTTTCTCTGCTTCTAGCTCCTTTTTCAAGCCCACACTTCTTCCTAGGCTCTTCCTCCCAGTGATGTCAGAAAAAAAAGGAGAAATGTGTAACATGCAGAAAAATCAAAACTATTGACATCACTGCTGATTTCAGCAATGACTCATCCGCAGCCTCAAACCATGAGAGCTAAGTTACATTGCTTATTATAAAACAATATCTCCTAAGGGGGGGGAAGGGCAGGGGCAGAGGGCGGGGACGTGGGGGTGCAGTGCTCTGTGCTGCCAATAAGAGGACATTTAGCCTGGACATTTGTGAGTGTAATTTATAGACAAGCATGCCCTCATGCACACACACATAGGTAATGATGGTGTTAGCCGTCTGACAAATTGCGAGGCCTTGCACATTTGACCTCCTCCCCTGCCCTGTGTGCAGTATCGCATCTCCCAGGGGGTTCATCCTGACATCCCACCTCGAAGCAGTTTCCAGCTGCTGCCATTTTGGATATCCTGCCTATTTATTTCTTTCCAAAGATCCTCCCTGCTCTCACCCCTGGGGTTACTCTGTCTTGACTGCCACCACATGCAGGGCTCAGTTTTCTGCCAAGCATTGCTCAAGCATCAAATACCTTATAACTTTTCTGATTAGAAATGTGAACTTTATATTGATGGTAGAAAGGGGGGCTTCAAAGCCTTCTGAGATATTTAGCTTTTGCCTTTAGCCCTGAATATTCTCCATATAGCAGACTTCAAAGTTGAGACCTTTTCCTATGCACAGTGAAGTTATTCTGGACATCTTCTGAATCACTTTCGATTGATTGAGTTTAATCTTTCTTTCCTTCTGAGCTGTGTACAGTTCACTTTATAGGAACTAGGGCTTGAGAAGTAGAGATATCTCAAAACGGTCCAAATAAAATTTTTTAAGTGTTTTCAAGCATTGCCAAAATAGTGTTGCTGTAAAATATGCAGCGAGTAGTCTGTGATTCACTGCATCTTTATCTTCTTCTGGATTTTAGTACAAGTTAAGTACTCAGCTGCTGAATAATAACAGATTAAAGCACATGTTTAAACTTTGCTCAGTACAGTCCATACAGAATACCCAGAAAGGACATATTCACTGGTGGCTTTGGCACTTGTGACTAAAGGTGGCATCTCACATTCAGCTGAGTAAACAACTTCATATCACACTATCTCGTGTCCTCATGCTCTCTTCCTAGCATTCAGACAAAATACTTAATTAGATATGTTCACATCATAGCATGGTAGTAAATGACCTCAAATTAAAGTGCTACATTTTAAATTTCTCTGATATAAAGATATTCTTATTGCTAGAGCATGTTAGTAGAAGTCAGTCCTTGACATATATTCTAATTGGTGTGTTGTGATTTTAATTGCTAAACTTTGATAAATGTCAGTGTTGGCCCTGCTTCTCTCTCCGATTTTGATCTCTCATGATTTGTAAGCCTCCAGCTTCCTTCATTTCCGTTTGTTTCAAAAAGACTCTCTTCCCATTTTCCTCTGTCTGCAAAGCAAAGGCTTCCCTTTGCTCTTCCGAACCTGCACATTGCAATTATGATCAGTGACGAAAAGTCAGCAAATGGCAATTTAAACAGTTGCTTTTCAGGTGAAACAAATGCTGGATTCTCTCAAGCAGGCATGGCAGGCGATGAGCCTGTCAGTCAGGAACCCTCATGCTTGGCAGCACAATTTACCTGTCTGATGTTCCTACTCGTTCTCCATCATAAAATAAAAACACTTCACTTGTCAAACATCTTCCTTTTTGGGGATGTATCTCGCACACACACTGCTCGTCCATTTGAAACTCAGCTGCGCCTCTGGCAGTCAATCTGACAGCTCAACCAGACAGACTCTATCCTAAAGAGGTTTCCCAGTAGCCCACTGAAGCATCCCAAAAGCTTGGGGGCTGCACAATGGAAAGATATTTTTTTTACTGCATTATTTTTCTTAACAGAGAACTAACTCTTTGTAGAAATAGAACTTTTGAGTTCTTTAAAACAGGAAAAACAACCAGGCAAACAGATCCTCTAGGCATTGAAATGTCCAGACTAAAGCTTTAGCTCTTCCTCCTATGACAACTTGTATTGAGTGAGCAGACCCAGAGGCTGTGCTGATAGCAGATCTGGTCACCCAGGCTCAGAGGAGTGGGTTTCTCCTCAGTGACTGTAACTTTGGAATGAATCTTCAGACCATATCACCTTGCTGGCTCCTGATCATAGCCATCAGCATTTTTCCTTAGCTCAGCTCCGAACTTGATAGCCAAGCCTAGCTGTATGGTCAGGATGCTCAGCCCAGGCTCCTGCTCCCACCGTGGGTGCCTTGGTGGTTCTTCTCTCATCCATGCTTTAGACCAGCAAGAAGGGAAATGAAATCAGAGGGGTTCAAATTGTTCCTGTTGTTTCCAACTCAGGGGTAGAGAATTTTGCACACCATGGGACACAGAATCCTTACTCACCCAGATCAGTTATCTTGGTAAGATGGGTATCCAGTGCTTCAAGGAGAGCTCCCAGTCTGGGGACAAATTGTTTATTAAGAGAGTTTCTTTCCAACCCTGAGTTGCTGATGATTGGGTTCTACTCTGAAGTCTCAGAGTTTTTACCAGCACCACTAGGATTTGGGGGAAATAGAGGCCATGGGGCCAGTTCTGTGAGATTAGAGGTTGCCCAGTTTGGTACATCTGGAGTTGTAAGGACAGGATCACAGCCAAGAAGCTTGGGGAATGTTAATTAGGAATCTGGCTGCAAACTCTAACATCCTCTCTCTGCTGACATGAAGAAGGATAGAGAGTGACCAGATTGCAATGTGGTTATTGTTCCTAGCGTGCACCATCCTTTTCCCCAGCAGGCTGGGCTGCTGTCATCCCTGATGCTGTCCTGATCCTCCCACGGTTACCTCCCTACAGCTGCCCCAACTGCAGCCCTCAGTGAGAAGCCTGCTTCGCTCAGGAACCTCGAAGCAGGTTTAATGCCTGAGGTTCATGCCATGCAAATAAAGTTAGCGTTACACATCTTGTTCTGAAAAATCACCACCATTCGATGAATCACCTAGTTACTCATCTCACACTGTAATTGTAGCCTGCATGCTACTCATCATCTCTAGGTACGCTGAATGAACTGATCTCATGTTTAAGAATTCGCCAACAATATATCTGGATGCAATTATTTTGACAAAGATTTTCCAGCATGGGATTTTACAGCATGTTTTATCTTAAGTCCTGAAGTAAAGAGACAGCCTTAGTAATTTAAACATCAAATCTTCTCTTCCTGTAGTTTACACCTGGGAAACAGAAGCACAAGGTAGATTAAGTGTTTTTCCTATGTTCACCTGGGAGGACAGTTGCCAAACAATTAAAATCCAATGCTCAGTCCACTAGCTCACACTCTATACAATATTGTCCACAATGGACAGGAGTCCTGGTGTACATAAGCTGGGATGCAAAAGGGATAACAAAACTGTTTTCAGGAGACATTGAAATGCTCCTCAAGCTCAAGGCTGACAGAAGCAGAGTAACAGGATAAGCTATTTGAAGAGCAAACTACTGAGACAGCAGGAGAGTGAAATACGCCACTGACAATATGAAGCTACCTCTTTCCTTGGCCAAATGACGCACCAATTAGTGGTTGGTTAATATTTAATATAACATATGTTTTAGCATTAGAATAGTGTGCCAGGACAAAGGGCATCACGATTTTGATAAGCGATTGAACTTTCAGCAGCAGAGAGGAAAGGGAGAGGGAGATTTTTATTTTCAAAGCAAGTAAAGGGATTGGCAGACACTGTGGCCTAAAAATTTAATTTCCTATCTTTTCCAATTATATTAAAGGCAAACAAAATAACTCTTAGGTTGGCTGAAGATTTTAGGGTATGAATACTCAATTGAAAGCTTTTGCATTATAGCAGCTTAACAAATTACCACCCATCTGGTAAACCATCATATCTAGCCCCATGTGTGCTCTTAGCCATCCTTATATTGTGAGTTAAAGCACATCAGCATCGGTGGGTTGGCCTGTCCCTCAGAGGTGCTAATGCCATTTGTTTGGAAGGGTGACAGCACCCTTTGGCCAGGTGGTAGCAGCATGCAGCCATCTGCTGAGCTTCTGAAACATGTGGCAATAAGGACTGGGAGCTATTGTCAAACCTCCACCTTCTGCAAGACAGATCCTGTGGGGTAAGGAAATGACAGGGGCTGCAGATGCAAAGCTTTCCAGGATCTGACCCATCAATACCTCTGGCAGACATCTGCAGTCTCTCCCACATGTCCAAGGCTGATAAATGACACCAAAGGCAAATAATAATGGCCAGCTGTTTGGTTCATTGGACAACAAACATTATTCTTACCGTTTTGAATGAATTGTTTTGAGAAGACGTTTAATTTGCAGATTGTACCTTGAGTTAGCCTGTATGGATGGTGCCTGATGAGATTGATTACCTGCATTAATAAGAAGGGGCAGTGCCTTGGTGTTCTTGTCACCATAGACTTTCAAACTAAATAGCAAACATCAGAATATGGCAGGACAAAAGGAGACAAGGGTGTTGGAGGCATTGATCTGAGCTACATGTGTCTCCCAGAACTGTGCATTTTTTGCTAGAGACACAATCAAATATGTCAAATGGTTGCTAAAATGTAAATGTTAGCAGTGAAGGTCACCTTGCAGGGGATACTGAACAGGGTGCCCCAGGCAGGCCCCATTAATGGCAGCATTGACAGTGTTCCTATCACTTTCTCCTCCCTCAGCTCTTTGCTCCGTGCTGAGAAATATTCCAGAGGCAAAAGTCCTTTCCATCTGATGCTAAAAAGCTGTTCCCCCCTCCCAGCTGGCCGAGGCTCAAGTTTAATAAAAATCCTCATTAGTTGTCATCTAAATATACAGGAGGTCCATGCCAAGTATTCCAGCTGAGTTAGGGGAAAGCCAAAGCAGGTTCTAATTAAAGATGGGGCCAGACCAAAACCTTGGGTCTCAAGACTATACTTTGTGGAAATTTCTATCCAAGCTCTGAATGCCATTGATCAGGATTATCTCTTCACTCAAAGCCCAGAGTGCTACCTGGCAGTACAATTGTAAACCCCTCGGAGAAACCCTTTGATTTGGTCACCCTGCGTAACATGGTGGAGATCCTCTGGCTGCTTCCTTTTAATTAAGGTATGGGAAGCCTTAATTAATACAACATGACAGTGAAAATATAATCAGTAGAGTGGCCCCTGTTGTTTGTTCGCATGTCAATTTTGCATTTTGCACGCTTTTTTTTAACACACTTGTTTTTTAATTTTGTGCAGTTATGTTTGAAAGCCAGGAGTGGCAGCGACAAAGTGTTCCACAAGGAGCCTGGGGGAACAGGGTGTTAATAAGTGCTACGTTTGGCACCTGAGGAACCACAAAGGCGCTTGGGGATTGCATAAAACAAACAAAGTAGCTGGGTTTTTCTGTTAACATCATCATTAGGGAAGGATTGAAAATCAATGATATCTTATACTTCTGTCTTCATGTTTCAGGGTCAACAATGCACTGAGACATGTGGGATCAGCAACACAAATTTCTCATATCAGTTTCCCATTTTTTACCCCTAGCAAAAGTTATTAAAAAAAAATATCTCAGCTCTGAAGCAAAGATAGAGTGTCATATGGATGTGATGTCTAGAAAAATCCTAAATCTGAGACTGTGTGGCTAACTACGCTCACCTTCCCTTTGTAATTTTAAACACAGAGTTGTGCCCCGTTTAAGCTTCTTGTTTTCTGGTCTTCCAAAACCAGGAAGGAGAAAAGTTCCCCTCCATTTGAGCAGAAATGTTGTTTTCATCCTATAGCATTTACAGCGCTTTTGTGATGAGGTGTTCCCCCTGCAACTTCATTTCTGTCCAGGAGGGCTCTCCAATTGCAAAATCCTGTGTGACTTTGAGTAGTGGAGATGCTGATGGCAAAAACTGAAGCTGGAGACGAACACATCAGCACATTTCTACCGTTTCCAAAATACAGGCTCAAGTTAGCTCTTTGCTATTGACAGAGATGCCTCAGCTGGAAGGCAAGTATAAAGATGGCTTTATGGTCACTGGTAACACTGGCGTTCTCCTGATAGTCCAAGACCGGAACAACTCAGGTGTTCTAATCAGATGTAAGTATCTACATCTGAACTACACACCTTCGTTTCCTTTGGGACTAATGGTCTGGAATAGACATTTCATATCACCCTAAAGGCTTCAGAGATAAATCAGCCCCTGAAAGTGCCTGTATGTCTCCTGAACACAAGGAGTTTCTTCTGTGACTTGCTTGTGCATAGATTCTGCATGTTGGGCATCAAATGTTAAATGAGATGAGTTCCATTTGTCACATATATGACCCCCTAACCCTGAGGCCAGAATCCTGCCTTAGCATTTTCAAGGAGTTCTAGTGAAAGATACTTAGAATAGAAGTTTATGGAAATACAACTTAAAAACTGAGGCATTCTTTGCTCTGCTTATCTACTTGGGGCTAAAGCTTACAAAATACCTTCTCAACAAAACATTATTCTATTGAGCTTAGCTTTGGAGATGTTGAAAGTAACTGCATTAAACTTCATGAAACCTCCAGCAAAATTAATACTTCTCAGCTGATCCTGCTTTCCAGCAGAACATAAGAAGTTCTAAGAAGTCCATGCTAGACTTAAATGTTGTTTTCCAAAATGGCATCTGTGTCGCACAGTGAAAAAGTAGTTGAAAAAACCTTATAATGTTCTATCGGCCTTAGAAAATCAGTGTCTTTTATACTTCAAGCTTTGTAATATTTTCCATTAATCAGCTGGCAACTCATGGTCATCAAATGAAGAGTAGGTTATAGTTGATGCGACCTCAGGCAGAGCTGCAGCTCCTGACCTGCCATGTCTGTAGATGCAGACAGTGTTACTCCGAAACACCATTACAAGCTCTAGTCAAACATGTGCACACAGAGATGTTAGCTACTTGCAGCAAAAACCATTGTGACTATTGTTAATGGCAGTTGTGCGACGCTGACAGCAGAACTCAAACAACGTTTAGGAAGCAGCTGAGAGAAGAAATCAGAGCTGATGAACAAACGTTAATATTTCCTTCAGTTGTACGCGACTCCTGTGAAGATTTACATAATTAATCTTCAGCAACAAAACATTTATAATGCAGTTTAATAATCTGGGTGATAGACAGGTCATGTTAATTATCATCTTGCTTCCTGGTGTTAAAAGCTATTCTTTCCAGGCTCTTAGCTTAGAAGTGAATAGCTTGTATCAGCTTGATGACAGCACAGCAAGTTTGCAGATGATTAATGCCTGAGTGCTTGGCACTAACTGAGGATCCATGAGATGGGTCCAAGCCCTTGCCCTGCCAGTCTTCACACATGACTCGGGAGAGTAAGTGGTTTTGAGCACATTTCTGCATTGCTGATATCCTAGTTGCTGATAGCCCAGCAATTGGTATCTGATATCCCAGTTGCAGGTTCAGGCACATGCCACCACTCCCTCCTACAAACACAAATTAATTGTGGGGCTATCTTCTAAAATACATGTGTAAAACAACATGTCGTTGTAGTTTTTGTAGGGTATTTTTGTTGTTTGGTTGGTTGATTGGTTGGTTTGGTGGGGTTTTTTAAAGATACCTCTTCAAAATATTTCTTTGTTGTTAAATCCTATTGTGTCACAATCCGCTGAAGAGGTGCTAACTTCTTGTGAGAGGAAGGAAGGGGAAGATAAACAGCTAGAGAGGGACCCTAGGTCATCCTGAAGGACTTGTATACAGCTTATTATGAAGACTTTTTAAACTGTCCTGTACAAGGCAAGTGTAGAGAAGGATTTCAAGGACAACAGTAGGGTATTTTTCCCATCTGCTTGGGGAGATGCTGTTTGAAACTGCAAGGGGAATTATTGGGGAGAAGATGGCATGAAAGAAAAGGGACTTCTTTGAGATACAGGGGGGCAGAAGAGACTAGAATCATGGGTAATTGGGAGACCAAAAATCACCTTATAAGTGCTGAAAGGAAGATGACTGCATGGGGACAGGCAAGGTCTTCACACAGAAGAGAATTGCAGCCAGTGAAGGGATACACCATGAGAGCTGACATGGGTAGACAGACAGGCTATGAAAATGATCTTTGCAGTGGTGCTCTAGAGGAACACTGGCAAAGCAGGATTGTATTAGAGCTAAAGAAAAGGATGCTGCAAGAATTGAGACTCGAGATAATGAGCAGCTGGTTGAGAGTTGTATTTGTGTAACTGGATATGTGAGCCAGAGTTTTACTTCTATTTAGAAAAAAAAGTGACACTTTGAGCTAGAGGCTGGATGTGAGAAGCCAAAGAGCAGCTCACACCCAGACTGTGAGCTTGATGCAAGGTAACAGCGTTATCAAGAAAGAATGAGCAGGAAAAGCCTGGCTTTAACAGGAAGAGCTCTATTGCGGCGAGTATAACTCATTGACGTCTCGTAAAGAATTGCTAACCAAACAGGTACTTTAGTTTGTACAAGAGGAGGCCTTTCCTGTGCAGAGGGCAGATCCATCAGTTGAGGAAAGAGCTGGCCAGTGAATGGTGATTGCTGAGTAGAATACCCAAAATCAGAGAATTGCAGGAAAGAGGAGAGAAGATCGATGTAATTAAAGAGAAGGAGCAGACCTTGGTCATGATACAGGTGGCTGGAGTGCCAGGAAGGCTGGGGCTGCCCTGGAGCAGAGACGTGCCAGCAATGCCTGGTGCCAGCTGGGCTGGGAGTAAAGTCAAAGATCTCAGGATAGTTTCTGAAGATGTGAACTACTGCTTTGAGAAAGAACCCAAAAAATCAAAGTGAAATAAACTGTATGGCAAGACAGCAGATATGGAGGAAGCCAGAGAATTAACACTTTAAATTACTATATCTTATAAACTATTAGGGAGAAGAATATGTTTGTTTTCTTAACTCTCACAACCTGGAATTCTTCATTTCCTATGTACGTAAGCCAAGCTTCCCATCATGGCGGCTGAAGAAGTCTCTTATCTTGAAACAGTAACTGTCTACGAAGACCAGAAGATAAACCTACTTCTAACAATGCCCTCTCTCCCACAGCTGTACAACAGGGACTTTCAAAGGAAAAAAGAGTGGCTAGGCTTCTGTGAGTCAAAGCCTGTTTCCTCTCCTTACCTGAGTAACCTTGCAGAGTGCATGCTGTAGGAATGCTTGCATGTCTTTGTATCCTGTGCTCTCTTGGCATCTCTGCATCAGCACGAAGTCAGAAGAGGCGATTTTCACCCTGTAAGAGCTGGTATCCTGGCATCAGGCTGCGTATTGTATAATGCTCTTGGGAATAGGTTTTGCTGCAGTCATTTGAGACTCTGGTGACTGAAGAGGATGGGAAAAAAAGAAAAAAGAAATCAAATAGGGATCTCGATAAATAGAATTTCAGATCTTGCATAATATCATTCAATGGCAACAGCAGGTGTTTGACAGTACTGTGAACTTCCTCAGAATGGGATCCTGCCAACATGGCTGTGATTCAGTGCAATGATTCAATGACTGCAGGACGGTATCCTGCCAACCAGCCTTCCAGCAGAAAACTGTTCACCCCACTGCAAACAGTGCCAGTCCATTAGCATTTCAGATTTAGTGTATCTGCATGTCCATAGAAGGTATGCATCCCCTTCAGGTAATGGGAGGAGGGAGGGAGGGACAAAAGTTCTCTTTTCTCCCAGAGAATAAAAGGCAACTTTATTAGCTGCAATGTTACCTCTGAGGAGGAGCATTGGATGTGTTCTCTTTAAAGGTCAGAGTTTGAAAAATAATGTCTTCCTTTTACTCTCCAACCCTGCTTTTCCTTCCACCTCCAACCAGGAGCCTTGTTACAACAAGGCTAGTGCTTCTCATCAGCTTTCACTTATGTCTTCTAAACTGTGCAGAAATACCACCAACATCCTGAGATAAGTAAAGAAACTCAAGAAGCTGTCGTTAGCAGCTCCTGTTGCAGATATTTTTTCAACAATTACTCTGCAGCTGGGCAAGCATGTACACCCTCCCTGTCATCCTACCCAATGCCCCGCACACTCCTCTTGCACTCCTTCAGCATGGATGTGCGAGTACAAGCCCATAGTAAGAACAGTTCCAACTGCATGGCCCCTGGAGACACTTGGCATGTGTACAGAGGACAAGCCTTGCTCAGCCATTAGTTACCCTCCAGCTGTGCAGTCCGCTAGCCTTCAGTCAAGCTATGCGAGATGAAATCTCCTTCAAGTAAACAGGCGGTTAGGGGTGTAACATGGCAGGAGCAAGTGCAATTTAGCTCAGCTCTCCTCTTGTTCCATTTTTCCATTGTGTAGCAGAAGGAAAACAGAGACTGGAGCTGAGAAGCAATTCACAGCGCTGCTACTGTAATCTTTGTTACAGCACAATGTTCTCATCTTTGCCTGGCTCTTTTAAACCTGCTGTAATATGAATAATGATATACTCCACTTACAGATACTTTGTTAAATACTTTGCCTTTATCACAGGTGCTGCGTAACCTTCTAGTATCAAAAGGGGCTCTTTGAGAGGTGATTAGAGCAGGAGGGAAGGGTTTAGTGGTCTAAGCGTCACATTTGCAATAATTAGGCTCCCTGGAGTGATAGGTTCAAATCCTAGCAGGGTTGACTCAGCCCTTCATCCCTCTAAGGTAGATTAAATGGGTTTTCTGTAGTAGGGTCTTTTGGACAAGACCTTAAAAAATACACAGGCACATGAGTTTCTTCCTTTTACTACAAAGCTGAATTTTAGAAATTTATAAATGAGAGACACAGGCAATTTCACGTAAAAGTAGCTGTTTGCCCAAGCGCTACTTACCGAAACCTGTTTTTACTCTTCCAGTGACCATGCAGCTCTCCTACTCACCAGCCTCCTTTCCAGAGGGGCTCTTTGGTGATGAAACACATAGTTGCAGTGAGGGCTGCAGTGTGGGATAAAGCAATGCAGTTTGAGTGTAACCTATTACTAACACAACCATCAGCCTCTAGTTTTCAGATTACTCTTTAAAAATTAGTATTTTCTACCACATCTTGATATTTCCTCATCTGAGGATGACTAAGTTGGTCATAAGTCAAAACAGAGCATGGACTTCTGTACCACCATGGGGTGAAAGGGAGTTGGTTCTGGTTTGTCCTTAAAAACATAGTCAAAAAAGCTTTCCTTAGATGATTCCTGCTCCAGCACGGAAGAGGCGAGGCATGTCTTCTCCTCATGTCTCTTTGGTCTGCTTAGGAAGCCAAGCTCATCGTCACTGGGGAGCAGTTCAAGAGGAATGCCCAGAGCAAGCCTTTAGGAGCCCCTTTCAGGGTAAAGGAAAAGAAGATAAAGAAAAGACCATTTCAACCATGTGTCTGAGGGCTTTCCTTAGCACAGACAAAAATGCAGCCAAAGATGATTGTGAAGAAATGGATCGTGAGCAAAACACACTGAAAAGTTTCTCTTGGTGGAAGCAGAAACAGGGGCAGGGGCAATGGGTAAGGGGCTGGGACAGGGAGCAAGCATGTTGGGAAAGGTGCAGAGAGATTTCCAGGACCGTGTACGGAGGTGCAGGTATCTGAGGAAAGAACTGGCTAAGGAACTACAATTATGCCAAAACCTACAGAAAATAACTATGCAGAAGTGGAAAAAGAGGTGAGGGAGAAGAACTGTCAGGGACCAGAGACACAGAAATAGCTAGAAAAAATTGCCATTGATTCTGAAGGATAGGGAACGTTGCATTTATTCCTCTTTGAATTTGTTTTCCTAGTGAAGAAGGAGTGCAGTGGAGTGGCAGGCTGTGCTGGGTAATGGGCTTTCCTGAGATCCTGTTCTCTTGCGCTTCTCCAAGACCTGGAGATGCAGAGCATGCAAACCAGGCGGGCACTTTATTTGCCCAACCCAAGTGTTGTGCACATAACTCTTCTGCAACAAAGATAACTGTATTCCCCATGCAGTCAATAGTGGGGAAAAGGAGGAGAGAGATGCAAGCACGACTGAATAGCAGTCAAGTACAGCTAGCTAATTGCAGCTTCATGTAATCGCTTTCATAGCCGTTATCATAACTGTATATATTTCCAGCCCAATTTGTCTATCTTTTCCGGCCTCCTGTCTTTGCAGCTGCCTCCTCTTCTCTCCTTCCTGATGCCTGCAAATCTCTGCTTATCACTCGTTTTCATGCTGTGTTTTGTCTGTCTCTTTGTGTTCATCCCTGTACCAGCTTCTTGGCTGCATGTGGAAGTTGCGTATTTCCTGGATGTTTTAAGGTTTTAGTATGAACTACTTGCTTCAGTTAGCATGTGTGACCTTTTGCCTTCTTTTGTTTTTCTGGATGATTTAATTTTACACATGTTTACACTAAGGACTAGTTTTGCAAACTGAAGTGGTCAATATGGATGTGCAATTGCTATGTGAGGCAGTAAGAATTAAGACAATCATTTATTTATCAAATTTCTTTTTGTATGAATGTATCCATCCACTGCATGAATTTTTCATGCAAGCTCCTCTTGAAAAAAACATTCTCTCCTCCCAGGAAGGATTTGAAATCTTTGGGGATTTTCCCCAAATTCGTGTGTGTTTTTTTTCTTTAATTGAACCCCACCATGTAAGGAGAGCTCCATCTACAATATTGATTGTGGAAAAACATGCAGACCTGTCAGTCTCTCTTTTCCCAAGGCAAAACTCTCCTATTGTCCTTTACTGCTGGCATATAATCTCCACAGAGACAGACTTCAAACAGTTAAGCTTCTTCCCATTGTATTGGGACTATATGTAGTGCTCCACTTTACATTCACATTTAACAAGTTTCAAGCTTCAGTGATAAACTAGCAACGCTTTTCCTTCGTGACAACTGTTTGACAGCTTTTGAAAATGGATAAAAAAAGGAAAATTATCCTACAGAGGAAACATACCCTTCTCTTCATTACTCAGGCTGAGACATGGCATGAATGGAATAACACACTTATTACATTCTGGGCACTGAAAATAAAATGCATTGCCTCCCTCTCTTCCACTTGATTTGATAATCTAGTACAATTTAGGTCCCTAATAAATTAAATTGTTCGGAAACTTGGTTCACTGCCTAAACTCTGTTCAACGCTGTGCTGTTTAATGATGCCTTTCTTTCCTTCAGTGTTTTATCTTTGGGATAAATAATTCAGCCTAATAAACCCTGTGATCTGCAAGGTTAATTGACACCCACAGTAATTCCCAGCTTGCACAGAGCACCCATATTTGTCTGTCTTTCATGGGGTCCTGTAGCATCATCTAATCTCTGCAGCTCACCAGTCAGG
>WEIS01020721.1:263-14842 GCA_013389965.1 Todus mexicanus | reverse complement strand
ATACTCCACACATCCAAAGCACCAATAACTCCTTTGTACACAACTTTTCTGCAGCTAGCAATAGTACTTACCTATTATTTTATAATTTCATATCAAAGTCAGTATTAAAATACCATTAAAATGCCTTCTGTCAAAATATTCTCCTTCAATAAATGTTACAGATACTTCGGGACAGTAAGACAGGGGAGAAAAAATATTCAGACATATAGTACTATATGATTAGCAATGGCTAATATTACTTAAGACAGATCGTTCCTGCATGGGGTGGGGGGTGGGGGGAGGAAATCATAAAGAGCTGATATTAAAATTCTTTTTATCGGAGGAGATCCTTTCTTCTCCGAGAGAACACGTAAAAGCCAAGGCAACAATTCAACACCACTGTGTAACTTTGGAAACACAAACACTTACCGCAGGAAGTGTACAAAAGAATCACATGGACTTACTATTTGTATGATTCTCCACCCACTTATTGATGTGGGTAGCTACAGCTGCACTTTGGCTGAAATCTACATTCTCTACTTCAGCTTTGAAGTATTTTTTCACCAACTGCAGAAATTTCTCACTGATATGATATCCGTTCTGCACATAGAGAGAGTTAGCGATATTCAGAACGTAATGACTTTCTTCAGTAGTTGCCATATCAGAAAGGTCCTTCAAGAAGGTAAACTCTTCACCTGAGGGGAAAAAAAAAGAAAACCAAACAGTTTCAGTGTTTCAGAAAAGGAAGCTGTTCCATGGGGTTTTTTCTGCTGAGAATTCACAAAGACTTGCTATGCCAAAACTAAGTCTTTTGTGTTTTTTTTTCTTACTAAACTTTATTCTAAACCTACACACACCTTCAGATCTGAAAGAGCAAGCTCCAAGGCAGAACATCTTATTTAGAGCATATTTTTTCAACTACCTATAATTAACATAATTAACGAGACATTAGATCCCATCACAGAGCAAGCTATCACTGGTCTGAGAAAAGCTGAGGGGAACACGGGGTGTATCATGCTGAAACAGCCAAACGTTTATATCTCCTAAATCACCTAAGATATCTGTATGGGACATGATGCAACGCAGACAGAACATCAGCGACAGAGAATTACAGTAAAGCACCAACAGGTTCTACCTACAAGAACCAACTAAGTTGTGTCAAAGTACGAGATAATTCCAGTTAAATTACTAAGAATTTCGTACTTCATTATAAGCAATATTGCTAAAACTACTTCCTTCCTTTTCAGGTTGCATTATAATCCCTAAAATAGGATATTCCTCAAAATCTCCTTATAATTCTAGAGGCAAAGGCAAAGCTTATTTTGTAAGTGGAAACCAAGATCAACAGTTAACTGCAATTGCTTATGATTTCGGCGCACAGGCCAGGGCTGTACATTAGTGTCTCTCCGCTGATGGAGAATCCACGGACGCATGCTTCAGCACGCTCGGGTCATCAAACAGGATGTCAAGAAGCCTGCTGATTAATAACTCATGGACACGACCAGGCCCCTTCCATCCTTGCTCAGGCATTACTGTCCGTGTCTTTAAAGACAAAAGGCTCCCCAGTAAAACCTGATTAAAAGGTCTTACCATTTTTTAAGCTGTCAAAACCCAAGGAATGTCGGATTTCTTTCAAAGTGGTTCCGTGGGCTCCGAGCTCTATCATTCCCATGGCTATTGCGATGCTCAGAGGAGAGAAAAGAATATTCTCATCTTCTCTTGCAGCTCGTAGCTGATTGTAAACATTCACAGAAAGCTCCGCAATGGTTTCATCAGGAAAATTGGTCTTGAAGGCTTTGCTTTGCAAAACAAGCAAAGACAACAGTCCAAGGAAATACATGTCTTGAGATTCTAAGATCTGTAAGTTAAATTTCAGAGAAAGTAAGTTAACCTTGTTTCAGTAATAAAGGATTCAACTCGAGCAAAAAGAAAAAAAATAAAAAAAAAAAGATCGTAAACTTTTTAGTCTTAGACCTCTGAAAGAGAAACCCAGACAGAGTTCAGTGCACAATTCAGTTATTTGGAGGAGACACTAATACAGGTTCTGTTCAAACTGAAGCCATGATCTATTTTCAAAGAAGCAACCTGCTTCATTATGTAACTACATGTTTTTGAAATCTTTCAGCCACAGATGAACAAACCACAGCTTCTGCGGAAAAAACCCCCAAACAACAAAACTCAAAGACGTAACAACACCTTCCCTACTTTTCCTTTGTGATTTTGCTGTTGTCATCATCAGGCAATACCGGTCTGGAATTGGTACGTGCTGCCGTCCTTTTTCATCACGGAGACCTACAAATCCACTTGTTTTTCATTTGACCTTCCAGGAAGACGCAACTTATTCATCTAAGTCACTCTAAGCCCCAAACTGGTGAAACTATTTCAAGCACTGTAAGACAGTTTGCTTACACTGGTGCAAACAAAATGCACCATCATGCTGCTCAATTGTGAAACAAATGGCAAACAGACAAAAAATTATTTGGAAGAAAAATACATCATGGCTTAATTTCCAAAGGAAAGTGCTTTAATGGTTCAAGCCGGGTAGTTACACTAGCTAAGGGACAAAGCCTGCTCAGAGAGCTTTAGAAGATAAAGTTACTGTACACTGCAGTGAGAACGATTCAACAGGAGAGACAAGAAAGTAAACTAAACAGAAAAAAGGGTTAGCACTAATGCTTTGGATTAATATATCCTTCAAGCTCTGCTAAAATGCTTCAGTAAGCAACAGTTCTCACTCTATCCCAATTCAGATCATCACACAACTCCTGATATTAAAATTCCAGCTCCTGGAGCAGCATACATGTGTCTCCATCCTCACATTTTTTCTTTTGAACTTCATGCTACCTTGGCATCTGATCCACTACTGCCAAGTGCCTTGGGTCTGAAATATCAAGCCAACAGTGCTTGCATTTCAATTCCTTCTTTTTGCCACTTCTGATATCTCTACCATGTACCAAAGCAAATATTCCTGAAGCAGTAGGTTAGACAGTCCAAGACTAAAAGCTTTAGTCCAGGAGCGTTTACATGTTGTTGTGCCAGTCTGCAGGGCTTGTCAGCATGGGACAAGTTTGTTTGAATGTGTTATTCTGTTGCTCGACTGAAGCCCATTTGCATGCAGCCAGCTCCAGTGCCTCTGCCTTATGCTTCCCAGCTCGCCAACGTCTCCAGCTACCACGAGTTTCTAGATACCTGACAGAGATCCTTCGGACGCTTCTTTATAACATTTATATTACGCATTTTATCTTCAAAGGCCTATCTAATTAACTCGCACAACACTGAATGATACATAATTTAAGCATTATTACTGCCATTTTATAGCTGAGAAAATAGAAGAAGCAACAGGGTACACATACGTGCCTTGGCAGCCAGCAATGCAGTCACTAGTTAAGATTCTTTCTGTCCCCCAGCCACAGATCAGCCTTTTGTTTATTTTTGCACTGAGAAAACTAAATAGATGAAACTGCGGCAATGGCACACACTTCAGGGGAAAAGGACAGTCTCTCAGTACAACACAGGGGCTAGAGCCTTGCCACTCAGCTGCCCCACGTCTCCTTTCTGATGATTGCTTCCACCTCTGTAAGAAATGGGGCCCTTTTCTCAATTTCTAATAAGCCCTCCCCTGTGCTGCCATCACTGCCTCTCTAGATATGTTACATAACATAAGACTTCGTTCAGCACATCTCAATGAACAAAGCCGAATCCAGGTTGCAGTCTCTCATCCTAAAAGCTGCGTAAGGCAAGAAAGGTTTATAAATGGATATCACACAGGAGTGGTGTCAAAAACAGCACTCAAAAAACAGGTAAGGAGAAGCTTCTCTTCCTTATGTTGAAGATGAACCCAAAGCGTCATTGGGGCTCTTAATGAAGTGCTTAATTTGTAGGTTAGACTATTTGAATGTGAATAAAGCATTTGATGTCATACAATGATAGAACATTATATACAAATCAAAGTCACCTTTCTTGCTGATCACTCTGAAAAAGCTCCTCATGTGAAGTAATCGAGTTCTAATATTTTTAATTATTTAGTTAGCCAGAGAATAGAGTACACATGCATAGATGAAGACTAAAAATTTAAACCAAAAAACTCTTAGAAGACAAAGTACCAAACTTAAACCTCGGTTTTAAATACATGCTGAAATCTCGTTGATGACAATGCGAGAGGTTAACCTCTGCAGAATGAAAGCTCCCGGTGGAAATAAACTAAAGCCAAGCAATTTAGATTTTCCCCCTGCCCCTTTCACATCACTGAGGCTAGTGAGGCTTTCTAGCAGAGTTCACGGTGAAGTTCCCCATACGCACATCCAGGGAAAAGGAAGAGAGCCAGGGAGGCAGGAATGAGCACCCAGTATAGGCAGAAGACGGGACCAGCTTTTTTGCTGGCAGTGTTCTCAGCCATATGTTCACAAATATCTTAATTCTCACCATGTACGAACAAGAGCACAACGCAAGGGAAGATGTTTTAAAGCAAGCTGAAGACCTGTGGGCGATGGTCAGCAGGGAGAAGGCTGTAAAGCAGCACAGGCATCTGATCAATTGTTGCCAGTGTGAAAATGGTCTAATCTTACCCATCTCATCCAAGATGTCCGTGGTAAATTCTTCGGTTCAATTCTTTCTGCACTTCTGGCAGAAGCATACACTGTTCTACTGACAACTGGGAATCCAGCTCTTAATTATCATTCTAGTCGGAACGGTTATTGCTTCTCTGATTCTGTCTTACTTTAGGCTATATTACTTTTGGGTTTATGCTTCCTCGTGCCTCTTCATGCAGCAAGTCTCGATCCAACAAACAGCTGAGCACTGCTTATGGTGTAGCACGTTCTCAGCATCTCTCTGCAGTAAGAGTTGAGGGTGCCCCGTTTTGTTTCCGCAGCTGTATCCAGAGCATTTTTTAAATTGACTGTACCCGATTCACAACCATTCTTCAAGTGAAGGAAATGAAGCAGAACATTATGTAATGTCTGTCCAGAAAGTTAAACAATTCCCACGAGTATCATCAAACTTTTTAGTCAGTCTTGTTAGACTCTTCCTCAGAGTCATCAGTGGTACAGCCTGTCAGTGCTGTTCTGCATCAACGAAACCTAGTTAAATAATACCACATCAGCTGAAAAGGAGTCAAAGTCCACACTGAATGATGCTTAAAAATCATGAACCATCAGTTTCAAATGTTACTGAGTGCATTCTGCACCTATACAAATGAAAACAAGCTGTTAATATTACTCTCACTCCAATTACACAGATGTTTTGAGGGCCAGTCTCAGCCAGAATCTAAGTTTTATTTTATCTTAACTACTGTAAGAACACCACTTGCTCCTATCCAGCAGCCAAAGAATCAGTACAAACAGACCACCACTCTCCTTGCAATAGCTGCCTCTTGGAAAAATAATTGTGTATCACCAACTATCACTTGCTACAGAGATGCGTGAGTTTTGTTCTTGTTTGCTGCTGTTCACAGGAAAGAAAACAACAAACCACTCACTAATGCAGCATTGCTTCAAAAACCTGAGAAATACCTGTACCTCCGGATGAGATATAATTGCACAGTTGTACCTGTGCAGGTGTTATTTGGCTACTTTTCCACAACTTCAATGTAAATGTGTATTCCCTAACAAATACTTGAACACTACCTCCTTTCAGCACAATGTTCCTACAGGATTCTTCTGGTGTTGCTGCTCAGGGTAGAGACATATGCCTGTTTTGTTTGGGGGCTGCTTTTGGACGCTGTTCTGAACATGGTTTAAGTTTCTTGGAGCCAATTTACATGAAGGCACTCCTCTCCCGATTTTTCTTATTGTTTGAAACTTCCCTCGCATATCAAAACAATAAAAGATTCCAGATAGATGTTGTTCGTCGATTACCATTGAGGTCCTGGCTAATTCAATTCCCAGGAAGTGTTTTCCTTCAAAATTTCAGACACATTCTGCTAACGATTTCATCAGTCCTGAAATCCAGCCTACCCCATTTCCACACCAGCTGACAATCAGCTCAGCCTGAGGGCAGCATTCCCGTTCGTTTGCCCTGTGGCCAGCACAGATGTACTCCTGTACAGAGCCGCAGGAATACCAGTTTTAATAATGTTTGAAGAATAATATTCATAGGCTAGACTACAGGACTGATTAACTCTAGCTCCTGCCTATCCCCAAGCATAAGGCTGGAATGACTAAGAGGAAGTAGAACAACATCGCCCCCTCACACCCACCAACTCTGAACTATTCAGTTCGTTACATATGCTTTCAGAAAAATGCAAAAGGGGCAAGCATCCTCAGCAAGCCGAGATATTTTGAGAGAGATCGTATCAACAAACTCCAACTGAGTTCACAGATACGAAGTACCGTCAATTTTGGAATAGCAAGAATTGGACTCAATGTAGGAAGGTGCTAAAAATTCAATTAAGGGTTGAATTCTGGTGCCTTGTGCATGCCAGACAGGTTGAAAAAAAAAAAAAAGGGTTATAATTTCCTTGTCTTTTACACCTTTGCAGACTGTAGGTTTTATAAAGAAACTCAATTATAGCTGTAAAAACCTACAAAACAAAGCTATGATATATTGCCTTGGTTGCTCAGCGCACAGAGACTGAACTAAGATTAGTACCTTAAAGGTTACTCTTGGCTACGTGCGAGCGAACCACCAAAGTGTGGGAAGCACCAAGGTGAAAAACTGCTGATTCCTTCTCATCAGCTTGGGGAGAAAAGCAAGTCTGGTAACAGGACTGATTACATCCCTCCTGTAAAGAAGAGCATCTGCAGGAACAGACAGGAGTCTGGCAGAACAATTTGATAAAGCGAGACATGAATCTACTTAGAGAGCAAGCCCGGCTGGTCAGAGGGAAAAAACACTTCTCGCTGTATCTAGGTAGAAGCTGGGTGCTTCCTCCTCCTCCAACTCAAAACTGCATCTTATTTGTGACAAATCATGAAAGGATGTAAGTTTGGTGACATTCAGCCACTACTGCTTTGCCAGTAAACATGACAATGCCACAAACACTCTAAATCATTTCTTTCTGGCTATCATATCAAACGCCACAGTATCAAACACGAGGGAGGGGCTGCATAACAGTGATGGAGAAAATTGCACAACTCTCCCTCCAAAAAGCAACCAGTGAGCACCAGTTGAGGAGAGGAGATGCACGGAGCAGTTAGCAAGATCATTAGCTGTTCACCAGGACCAGGCGGTGGTTGTCATGGCTACCCTGAAGGATGTGCAAAGGAAGTGCACAGTGGGAAGGAAGGACCAGCTCCTGGACTGGCTCAGGCTTGCCTCGGGCACACTGCCCTGCAACAACAGGGGAATGGGGCTGCTACCAGCAATCTCCGGATTCTGACAAATCCGCTCCATCAGTCTGTGCTGCAGAGCAACAGAAGGATCATTTCTTTCAATCCCCTCTGCTTTGTCCAGAAATCCAACCTTTCAGATTTTTATTTCTTCAAAGAGTGGGCAAAAAAATGCATCTCCATGTAACACTACTGGAGCAAAAGTATTCCCACACCCGGAATATTGTGGGTTTACCTCTAGAAAGTACCACAGAAGTAACGTGGCACTTCCATTAGCTGCTTAATTCGCTCGTTGTCCTTTTCCTCCCAAGGATGCAGCCACTCTCTCCCTCCAGCCCAGGGAATGACAGCCAGTGTTCTGTGCAACAAAGCTGTAACCTGGGTTGACTTAACCTGAAAAATAATTTCCTTTATGTAACAAGTGAAAACGGGCAGGTACACAGGGGACAGCAGAGCAAAGGCTAACCGCTGTAATCGAGCATCTAAATGGGGAATCTACCTTCTACCAAGTGCTGTAAGGTTCTACTTACACAATCCACCAGGGCCTGCTTACCCAAAGAGCTGAGATATCGCAGAGCCTGCCTCAAGGTGATGGGAGGCAAATGAAAGTGCCAATTCTCAGAGCAACACATTCGCAGTTCACGAGGAATTATTCCTTATAGACAGAACAGTATAACCAAGGAAAGGGGAGATTAACTAAATGTCTATAAAATGTTTTAAGTTACAGCTGTTGCGGGCAGTACAAGCGGTAGGTGAAGGTACCTACCAAGTACTTTATCCTTAGCTTATGGGACCATATGACCTTGTCAAGTGGAGATTCTACAGACACATTTAGATTCATTAAGCTTGTCTGAACCTGTTTCAGAGATGTACAATGACATCCAGATTTCAATCTGCGCAAAAATTAGTAATAAAGTTAGGGATTTTATCACCATCTGTCAATTATGGAGTCACTGTCTTCTGGAGCATGAGAATTTGAGGTTAATTTCATTAGAAAGTAGCGCAATAGCAATATATAAAATGCTGCAGTATTTAAACATCTAGTATGTAGTGACTAAGCCAAAGAAGATGGATTCTGTAAAAAGTGCCCGGACCATACTGAAGTCTTGCTCTCCCACACACAGCAGGGCATGCCCCTCAGGATTTGTTATTTCTATTTTTTAAACGACCCCGTAACACCAGCAGCTTCAAGAAAACCTGAAAGGAAAATGTTACACTGAAAACTTTCCTATTGACGATTTCTCCCATTAAATCCCTACTGTTTTTAAACTTTCATGGAGCTTGGCATCGAGTCACTAACCTGCTGAGGCAATTATGCATGCCAAAGTTGTCTTAATTGAGCTTCCTCAAGCATAATCCCTCAGCTCCAATTAAAAAATAAAGAGAGATGCTGAGAAGCCATGGCCAATATAGTGAAATTTGAATAGCCTAAAGCAAACATCTAAATTAATGTCTAGACAATTAAGAAAAGGTGGTCTTATTTCAAAAACTAGTACTAGGCAGCCTACAATTGTGAAGACTCATATACAATTTCTCTATTTGTCTAGAAGAAAATAATTTTTGGAAATTGGCAGAGTGCCCCACAAATTAAAAGCTAAAATGAAGAAATCGCAAACCAAACCAGAACTGTGAAGGAGAAAATTTGAAGTATTAGACAATTTGGGGATTCTAAAGGCTCAGAATTGGGGAGTTTGCATGTGACCATTCTGAGAAAGTCAATGAAGCCTGATTGGGGAGAGCTTCAAGACTAGAGATTAAAATACTACACAGGATCTGCCTTCAACAGATCAAAGGGTGTGGTTGGTGTGTGTGTGTGTGTGTCTGCCTGGCAAGTTCCACAGAAGCAGCTTAATTGGGCATAGATCGATTTGTTAGTTATTTTAACAGATATTACAGTGCTGTTTCTGTGATGGTGGTGTACCCCACTCTGAAGGAGGTCACTCTCACGCATGTTGGTCTCGTGGTGAAGATGTTGTCCTGATTTTACTATGGAAGGAGAGGTGACACCAAGACATAGGAGTTGAAGTTGGGTCTTCGAGGCTCTCAAGAACCAAATCTGACAAGTTCTACTTTTGGAAACTTCTTTTTTTTCCACATTTGAATGAAAAGGCCAACACAGTGCTGCACTCACAGCGCAACCATCTAGGCAAGAGAACAAAAATGAGACGGTAGCATTATTTTGCCTCCTTTGGATGGCCTTAGGGCTGTTGTGGAGAGGAGTGGTGTGATCTGATTCTGTAGTAGTCATTTTCTATCAGCAGCAGCAGAGATGGCACACTGCAATCAGTTATTTTAAATCCAAGAACAACTTCTTGCCTGCTCTTGCATGTACTGCAAATTCCCTTACTTCCAGTAAGTCACATTTCTGTTATTTTACTGTGAAATTCGGCTGATCAGCAAGCTCCCAGAAGCAAGCTCCCAACTCTAATTTAATTAAAAGGGCAGTAGCTAAGTTTCACCATATGCAACTGCCAGATGCGATCACTGCAGTTTAAGTCTAAAGGCGACGTTCCTGCATGTACTGGAGCGTAGTTTTATAAGCGATGAAAGCTGTCACTTATGTCACAGGCATTGCTGTAATGCATTACGATGCGACAGTTTCAGTAGAACCAAAAGAAAAATATTAATAATACATTTTGTGAAAGCATTCACAGCAAGAAAATGTTGGAGCGCTTCGAGTGCCATGCACTTTTTCTTGCAACTCTGTATTTACGCATAAAATCACTTGAGATATGTTACATCAGACTATATACTTTGCTTGACATTATACAAGTTCTCACAAGCAATTTTAAGCCTTTGGAAGTTGGAGGACTGAAGGACACGAGTGATTAGGGATAAACACAAACAGAATGGGAGTCCTTCGCTATTCAGTGATTCACAGGAACAGGGAATACTCCATTAAAATGGTTTCTCTTTGAATGGCACTTGCTGAATGCATTTCAAAAGCCTGACAACCAACTCGGAAACATTTTTTTAACGTCTTAAAATGCTATGAAGAACGATAGTCTTGAAATGATCCCATAATAACTAAATAGCCAAGGTACATACTAACTGTGAAACGGTGTTTCAAAAGTTCAAAGCAGAAGTTAATTCATCAAAACATTGTTTAACTTCCTTCAGTAGGACTTCAGAAGAAAAAAGATCAGGCTGTGGATGTAACTATGTCAAGAAGATGAATAAAGTTAATTCAGATGTATCAGGATGTCATAAACTGAATGCAAATGTGACATACAGTTAGGCTTAAACTTCCCTACAAAACAACCTTGGCTTCAGACTTGCAATCAACATCAGGCTCCAGTTACACTTAAGTAACGTCACCGTTGCCAGAAGAGTTATTATCCGCTTCTGTTAACACTACTTAAATAAGAATTAGTTTCTTACAGTAGAGTAATAAGATACACAGATTGCTTTAGGAAAAAAAAACACAAAACCAAACACAATTAACCCTAGCGTTAAAAGTAGATGTTACACCTCGATTCATTACAAACAGCAATTCATCATTATAAGGAGTCTTATTTCCAAAGCATGGACATAGTTTCTCTAACACTTCTCAGCTTCATAGTCCATTTGTCTCTAGAAGCAGCAAGATCGCAGCAGCCAGAGCCACTGGTGAGCTTCCATCCAGCGCCAGTTACTCCTAGAAGCGACTGCCTCTATCAGACAGGCTGTTGTGACAGCCACAGGCCTGACAGCCAGCAGCAGAGCGGTATGAAATGCTGGCCCACAGCAGCTCCAGAGCAGAGCATGATGCCAGCAGAACTCCCCAGCCACCCCGGCAGCCCTGGCACCTTCCACGCTGGCAGCTGCTCCAGAGCCAGGGGCCTGCGCTGGCTGAGGCAGCCAGACCAGCAGTGGCAGTTAATAGAGCTGTCCTGGCACAGCAGCTCAAGCTGGGCAGGACCTTGGAAAGGCTACTTCTAAAGCCAGTTGAAAGAGCTGTCTTGGCAAGCATGCTAAGCCTGACCAACAGAGCCTCGGTTGTTAGAAAAATCAAACTGGAACCAGCCTGTAAAGCTGGGCTTGCACAAAAGCTTCAGAGACAAAAGGACGAGAAAGAAGAGTGGCTTGGAGGGTGCTTACTTCTTTGTGAACGAGCAAAATGGAACCAATGAAAAAGTACATTCCATCAAAATTGGTAGCTCTGAAATAATAATATAGCGCTTCCATGTAAGCTTCACTACTTCAAATATTTCACTAAGATAACATCACAAAATCTGCTACAAAATGAAGACTTTTTTCAAAAACCTACAGAATAGTCTGGACGCAAAATTTGGCAAGTAGCAGGATTTTTCACTCTGTATTTCACACGGTGGAAAACTCCAAACAAGGCATATGACAAGAATTTCTGATGAGAAGGATGCTGATCACCGATCTTCCCAGAGGAGTAAGAAGCATGGGAAGACCATGTATAGAAGAAAATTAAACTTCTCCTTCCTCGTGCCCTAAGGCCAATTCCAGTCCTTGCCTTGAGGCTCCAGAATCATTGCTGTCTGCTCAGCTAGTAGTTTTCATATATTTTCAAATATTTTCACTTCCCCCTCCCATTATCTCCATGATTTCTTCAATTCCAGAACTCTAATTCTCTATTGCTTCCACTTGAGAGCAGCTCTGCAAATATCTTGGAACAAAAAAAAAAGATGGAAAGCACCCAGGGTATCTGCTCAATTACAGATGAGATTCCAGACACCAATACAGGCAACTGGGTAACTCAGAGTGTCTGGACAGGAGGAAAAAACAGCAGCCAGAATTGCACTGAAATCCTCACTTCCTTCTCCACCTTATTATTCAAGCCTTTCCTTCCTCTTGCTTCTTCATAAGCATCCATGAATTTCCCTGCTTAAGAAAGAAAAAAAAAAAAAAGAAAAAGGCAACAGTAGTAGCCTGATATTGTTCAAACTGGGTGAGTTGGTGGGGTATGAAGATGAACGGCAAACTGTGTCACTGAAATTGTTCAGAGAGAATATTTGGAACAGCAGCACTTTCAAGGGCTATCTGGGAAAGATGGAAATGGAAAGAGAAAGGTGGAAAGAAAAAAACCCCACCCAACACTCCCTGCTGTGCAGGTATCTTAGCCACAACAGAAGGTATTCAACAACTGAAGAAATACAGCTTCTTTAGTTAGAGGCACAAAACAAGGCTGTGTTTACTTAGGGGGGGAAAAAAAGGAAAAGAAACTACTTGCAATTTTGTTCTAATAGTTTTGTTTATCCTGGCCTTGGAGACTTAGTGCTGTTGAGACCTCCCTCTTGGCTCACCACGGCCACAACAGCTCAGTTTAGAGTCCAGCATTCAAGCTGTGCCTGGAAGGAAGAATCTGGCCTTGGAACACACTTCTGGGGATCACTGTTCAAGCCTCATTGGTTTGTGTTTATGAGAAGCGATGCTGTTCCAAGTATCCTCTCCATGATGAGCCATCACACTGAGGGAGCTGAATTTGTCTTAATCTTGCTTATTCTCCCACACAGAGAAGTTCGTATCATGTCAGATCTGATTCTAAATGCTAAAGCAATTCACACGAACAAGAGCAATCATGAAGCACTAAAGAAACAGTGCCCGGCTGTTGTTCACTGGCTCACATCTAAACACTCTCCCTGGGGCTACGCACACGCAGTTGCGTTAGATTGTATAGCTGGATTTGGATTCTTTTCAGTTGGTTGGGTTGGTTTTTTTGTTGTCATTGTTCGTGGTTTTTTGTCGGTATGCATCTGGGTTTGTGTGTTTTCTTAAGATTTTTAAGTGAGTTTTTAGAATTTGAAATCCCAAGTATCTTACAGAAAGTAATCACGCCATTTCCCACACCCAGAATGACAAATGAGGATTGAAATCTCATTGTCTTCTCCCTCCCCAGAATAGACTACCTGTTTTCCAACAAGGCCTCCTTGTTTGTTCTAGGGTTTCCTCTGGCAAGTTAATACAAATTGTACCTTTTGTTAGAAAGGTTATAATACTATTCCCATTTTTTTGTATCATATGCTATGATTCATGTGCGTCTAATATTTTACATCGATGGGTAATATAAACATTATTAAAAATTAGGTTAATCTTTTTAATTAGCGTGGCTTTGAAAATTAAATAGGCTAACCTGAATTCTTATGCCTGTATAGGAGATCCCAATTTTCCAGTGTTCCACGGGTTATCTGACTGTTACGTCTAAATTAAGTTGTTAAATAGGCAAGCTGGACAGCTGTACCTCAAAGCAAGGACTTTAGACCCAGTTTGTACCAACCCATTTCATTAACACAACCACAGCAGAAAAGTTATTTTAATTTTCCATCAATACATCTCAGCAGCAAACTCATTAGCCAATAATCAACTACAACGCATTGCCTCGTACAGACCTCCTGGAGTTGGTGCAGCTGTACATGAAGTGTTGTCCAAAGACTGCAGGTTTTTTGAGTTATTCACCACAGACCAGTTATTCTATGGGATCCAAATACACCCCTACGTGTAAAGGACAAAAGTTCATCTCTAACGGCACCAAAAAAATCTGTTAATCCTTGAAGAAACAGACAGAAAACAACTGTACACCTTGTGAAACTAGGCTCTATACCTCAGCCACCTCTGTCTCATCCTCAGATAAAGCTGATCTCTGATAAATGAGATCCTGTCTAAAGTTACAGCTCACCCATCTCTTTGAGGGAGAAAAGCAGATGCAGTGGTAGAATTTAAATGGGAAACATTAGGTGGATAATTTCACACTGTCAGTAAAGTTTATTCCTTCTTTGTTCAAAGTTATCCAAGGTGGAAGATGAAGGCTAAAAGATTTGTTGTTTTAAGCAGTGAACTGTCCGTGTACAGGTGAAGGCACCTCACTTGTATCAAGTGTCCTGTGCTGTCTGACGTTCAACGACGTGGATTTCTGCACGGCTTACAGAGCAGACAGTGAGCAGCAGAGACACCGGCTTTGTGCTTGTTTTCATAAAAACCTAGGGAAGCCAACTGCAGCAAACATCAAACCTTGAACAGGAGACATGCCTTTTCTGGCTCCCAAAGTCTGCAGGGCTCAAGCCTATTAATAACAACAGACTAAAAGTTCACTACACCTTTTTTTCCCTGATGCTAAATTAAAAAGTGAGACTTGAAACAATCCAATCTTCCCTGCACCTTGAGTTGTAATACCCACCTGCTTACTGCAGCTACTAAATACAGTATTAATGATGTCAGACGTGACCACAACTTGCCTAGGTAAGACTTATGTCTCTATACAACCAGAAATTAATGGCCTAACATTTGTTTTCCCATGATTCACGAGAGTTTCAGGAATTGTTATGATGTAGGAGGGGCAATGAAAGGCCTAGCAAAATAATAGATTCAGAAAATGCTCAGTGCAGC
>WEIS01020716.1:1522-14277 GCA_013389965.1 Todus mexicanus | reverse complement strand
TATCTTACCTTTATCAGAAAACATATTTGATTAAACATCAAACAAGAATCCCGGATGAAACCTTTTTATCAAAAGGCATGAGTATAGTCGCAAGAAATCTCACAAGTCAATCAGACAATTAGTAAACCCAAAATATTTAAGAAAAAGAACAATCTATCTTTAGACAACTCTTCCACATAGTGCACCCCCCTCCTGTGTCCGACAATATTGCTTTGTGATTTTATGTTCGAGCCGGAAGTGGCTTCAAAAGTAAGGAAAACAGCTGATCGCATCATACGTAAGATTATCAAGCAAAGACAAATAAAAATATTTTTGAATAAGGTGTTCACTTAGGTTGTCAAGGTCCACCTGGAAAGTGTGGTCCTATGTGTAAAGTATTTTAAAACACAGTCAGACAAAATTTAAAATGCACACACATTTATACCCACTGATTTCAAAGCTGTTATGCCAACAAGATGGCAATCAAGACTTGGCTTATACATGAGGCCTTCTACCCCTTCAATTTAAATGGGTGGATGAGTAAAAGCATGCAAGACTACTTTCTGTGGGCAGTGGAATGTGAAGGAAATCAGCAAAGACATAAAGGAAGTGAAAAACCCGAAAAACCCTCTGAAAAAGGAAAAACATACAGCTTTTCTAAACCTACTTCTGCAAATAAAAGAAATCTGGATCTGTGTTTAACAGTGAGCTTGAAGTTACAGAGAAGTTCTTATAGAGTGTTTTTATCTTGAGGCACATGACAACGAAGAGTGTGGATTCTGCCTCATAGCTACAATAGAAGTCTTTCTGTTAAGAGAAATTAGAATAAACTATTGCACTTTAAGCAATGTCTTCAAATGGGAAGAATGGAGGTAAGTCCCTAGCTTAGGTCTCAAGAACATGACATAGGACAAGTTACCTGCACAGATGAGCAATGCAAGGGCAACTACACTGCCTCCCATACCTCTAACCACCGTGGGTATCTAAATGCAATAAATTTTGCTACATGTTATTTTTATAACTGCTACAAAAAGCGAGGAAAAGCATCAGGTATTTTTGTTGCTGAAGTCACATTCTAGAACAATGACACCTTTGCAGTCTTTGGTGCCAGAAGGTATTTAGAAGAACAATGCTCACTGCCATTGGTGTCAGCCCAAAGCATTGCTGGCAGCAACCTCCATGCCAGGGATGCTCTTCATCAGGAAGGTCACTGCACCGTACTGGTGTCTAGCCTAATGAATACCATCGACTAAATTTTACGACCATAAAAACTAAACTAACGGTTCAGACAGACTCCAATGAATAAACGTCAGTAACACTACATTCCCAGCAGCTACCTGCACAGAAATACACTTGATACTCGACAGCTCAATTTTTAAAAGGCTTAATTATTCCAGCTGACATCCTAAACTCACTGCTATATGCTATGCATGTGCTTTAAAGTGTCAGCATGAAATAAAACACAGAAAAGAAAAAAGTTCAGTAAGATTACGGAAGTAAGGAGCTCAATTGATTATCTGAACTGGATTCAAATAACAAAGAAAGAGAAGATGCAGAGGGGAAATATTTAAGGAGGTCAGCTCATTTTGACAGCTGAAACCGTAACAGCAGATGAAGAAACAAGTCTCGGCTCTATGACAAGTCAACAGCGCAAAATCTGAAAGCTTTGGAATACATTAGCACACAGCATTTGGAGATGCAAGGCAGAACTTATGCTTCACCACCAGCAGCACCTCAGAAATAACGTAACGAAGAAGGTAAGCTTGATGGGGGTTGGGAGGAGACTAGAGAGGAAAAAGGGGCTACATTCGCTAAGCTTAACTACCTGTGTCAACCGAACGGAAGAAAAAAGACGGCAGCGGCGTTACACACACATGAAGTTGCCGCCAAAACCAATAAACCTTTCTGGTGGTGGTTTGCGAGCTTCTCCCCTTCCCCCCACCCTTTCAAAACAACGCACCTGAAACGCGATCCGCGTTATTTCAAGCAACAAAAGGAAACACGCAAACCCCAACTTGCGAGAGGGCTGCGCCCGTTCCTAGGGCTTCCCAAAACGCCGCTCCCCCCACGGCCCCCCCGAGGGCGGCGCCTCCCAGGGCAGCCCCCCCTGGCCCTCGCCCGCCCCNGCCCGCTCTCGGGGCAGGCGAGGCAGGGCCCGTTACCGGGGGAGTCAGGGGTGTTGGGCGCCCGTCGCCGTCACCGCTCCACTTGGGCTGATGGTGGGGGGCGGGGACGAGTCCGTCCCCTTGCCCGCGGCTGCCTGGAGCTCCCCGGCTCGCAGGGCGTGCGGAGCTCACCAGCGGCCATGGCGGCAGCGGGAGCGGGGCGCCTCCCTCAGGAACGGCGCCCGGGCGGGCACTCCAGAGGCCGGGCAAGGCCGCCCCCGCTCGGTATCGGTGTCTGGGGGGCGCTCGGTACCGTGAGGGCGGCGCCCCATTTCCTCCAGCCCTGCCCCGAGCAGAGCGGGTGGGGTCAGCCCGGCTCGTCGGGAAAGTGAGCTGCACAAGAGAAGGGAACGAGAAAGCCTCCAGCTGTGAGGCTTCTTTGGTAAATCACGAGTTTACTCTCTTGTTCCCTTCTCCTGTGTGTATGATAAACACTTCGCCAAGTGTGTGGCTTCTTGGATCCTTTGCACGGGGGTTCAGCAAGCGCTGTGGGTAGGGTTTGGCTTTGCACGACGGCCACAAAACCCTGCATGCATCAGTGAACACGCTGAAAGGGCTTCTCGGGCGTGTTTAACCATTTTGAACTGTTTGAAAGACCTTTCAGATATTTCTTCGGAAATACTGATGCTGCAGTTCGAAGAACCCAGTCCAAATGATAGAAATAAATGGGAGCAGCTGTTCGAAGCGCTAAAAACCTTTGGTTCAGAGCTGTGCTTTAAATCTGAAATCCTACTTGCCTGATACCAAACAATCTACATTGATGCAATGCTGTTAAAACCAGTGAATTATGGATTTCTTTACATGCTTTCTACTGAAATGATTTAAACCTTCATTTAAATGCAAAAAGAAAAAAAAAAAGTTTGAGGGAGGTGGGGCAGTGAGAGTAAAACTGGCCCTCTAACATTTTGGTATTTTTCCTCATGTAATAAGCATAGGCTGTGGGGCACCCTATCCAAGGGGTGTTTTGAGGGTTGGCTCTGAATATTAACACTTAAATATATTTGTAGGTTCTACGCATGCCATAACTCTGATCCTGACACTGACAGTCATTACAGTGGTGGTGTTCTGTCAGCAAGTCAGGACAAATGCTGTGTGTACATGAGAATTGATTTTGCATGGATCAGTAAAGAAAGCAATAATTGCTTCAAGGCTTGCTCTAATTTATGCAGAAGTTTCTCAATTACTTGTGAAGGACTGTCAGATTTAAGATGGTATGCAAATAGGGCAAATCATAAAAGCATGGCTTCTAAACAACAAAACACTTTAGACTTCTTTTGTTGCTATGAAGTGTAAAATACTTCATACTTCAAAAAACATAAAGGCAGCTGTTGTATGATCAACAAAAGTACATTACAATATTAGTCATAATCATTCATATAACTCACTTATGGTGACAGCAAATTAAGTCATGTTCTTTTCCAATATTCACCCATGGCTCAATGGATCATAGCTCAATGTTGATAGTTCAAAAGCTGTGAACACTGGCACCTGTATATTTGCTCCTCTTTCATCTGAGCATGCATGCATGAATGAATGGATGTGTGCATGAATGGATGAAGGTTTGGCTGAAAAGAGCAAATTTTCCTTTGTGGTTGTTGGTGCTTCAAATCATTGACAATTTGACATTTCATAATAATTTGTGCACAGCTAAAAGGGAGTAATGTCTTCTCATAAGAGTTTCATGGCCATAATGAAACTGCATTATGCTGGTTTTGGAGTGCATAATAAGTGTTTTGCAATTAAATGATAAAACTTTGATAGTACATCTTTGCAGTGTTAACTTTGGGAGATACCGACTGACAGCTAATAGCAAATGAGAATTAATTTATACTTCCAACTAATGGAGTAGTTTGTACTATACATAAACAATGTGCGCAATGTAAGTGGTCATTGCTTGATGCTGAGGGTTGACACTGACAATTATTTTTCTGACCTTCTAAAAGATTTTCAGAATGAGAAAAGATACATGATTAGCCAAGGATGCCCCCCATCAACAAGTCCTCTCTACATCATGCTTTCTAAATAGTAGAATTTAATATTTTTTGTAAGAATTACCTACTTGCAATTGCCTATTTCTGGTTGTGGTTACAAGATACAGCTCATGAATACATCAGTCTAGTTTTTAATATGCTAGTAAGTTCATTGAAAAATTAGTTCGAGTAGAGAATGGGTGACATTTAAATAAACATATCGCTCTCAACTAAAAATTCCCCGGCCTCTTGGTTCTGATTTCAGTCAGGGGGATTCAGTACTTCTGAAATAGTTGCCCTCTTAGCAAACAAAATGAACTGAATCTGAATTGACCATTTTCTCAGAAAGGAGAGTTTAAACTTCAATAAACATAGGTTTGAACTGCTTGTGCATATACTGTGTTTAAGAAACCTTGTATAAGGAACAGACTTGCTACTGTTCCCTCCAGTTCTGACTCTCTCAATTTTCTATCACTTGTGGAGTTTGTAGTGTTTATGCCAACCTTAGATGGTGGCAAGGAGTGCTCAGATCAGCTGAGGGGAAAACCTGTCAGATTTTTTTCAGTCCAAAAACTTTGAATGCTGAGTAGACAGCCAAGTGATCTGTCTGGATCAGCTCTCTATCCCGATGAAGTAGATCAGTTTTTCAGAGGATGGATCTTCAAAAAAAAAATAAAATTCAGCTGTAACAGATAATGCCTAGCAGCCCTTGTAAAGAAGTGTTTCTTTTCATAAAAGGGAGCAGTCTGTGCACTATTGAATGCAAGTGTAATTGTTAGAAGAAAGCCGGGATGGAGAACATCCGTGTGCAATGTGTGCACGTAGCTAAGGCTCTGCTACAGAAGTTGGGCAAAATGACTGGCACAAAAGACTGAACAACTGCTAGAAACTCATGTGGTAGAAACAAGCAAGAGAACTGTGAGGTAGTGTAAGCGCCAGTCACAGCTTCAAATTAGATCATGTGCAGATACCAATTTTAAAGTCGTGCTGAAAGTGTAGGCAGTTCAGTCTGTCAGGTAAAACTTTACCTGATAAGTTATTCAGTAGCAGCCCTCGAAACAATTTGAAATAGCAGCAGCCTTTTTCTAGGTTTTACGGCAGATAGATTTATTTGCAAAATGTTGGAAAGATTTTAAATTAGGAGGGAAGTGTGCTGAACAGGCATTGCAATATAATACATGAAGCTAATGAGCTGCAATATTCCCAAAATTGCCTCAATTTAAAAGAAAAATGTGTGGAGAAGATAGGAGAAAGGACGGAAATCACATCAACATCCAGAACTCTAGAAATCTCTTACATGCAAACTCCTGTTTAACCTCTCTTTCTTAAAATCAATAAAGCCCTAGTTCCGCAAGAAAATAAATCCTGTTTTAGTGTGCTGTGTTGAGCTAATATAAACGTGTTTAAAATAGTCTGAAATCTTTTTTCTGAGACTGGGACAGCTTTACCAGTTCTACTGTCGGAAAGTACAGTTGCACCCTTTTCTGAGTAGAACCAGCTTAGCCAGCTTACAGGAAGTCGTGCATGACCAAGCCAAAGGGGGTCACTTAGCCAGTGCAGCAGTGAATACTTGACCAAGCCAAAGGGGTCACCTAGCAAGTGCAGCAGTGAATACTTTCAGGCTGGTGAGCTTCTCACCTCTTTTGTGAGAACTCTCACTACATTTTGAATCTGCTCACTTAGATTTTTCCTTGGAGTAGGATATTTGGAATTCTTCTCTGTGGACAGCTCACCAGTTTGGAGGTAGGAGAAAGATTCCCAGGGCGATTGCTGAATTGTGGCAGGGAATGGGTAACTGATGCATAGCCAGGCTGTGCTCATTTTGCCAAAGGCCAGTCTAGTACTACCAGTGATCTCATACCCTGCATGCTGTACCCCGCCCTCTTGCTGTGACTGACCCTGCCCTATGTGGTCTACCCCTGACCCGTGCTGATGTAAGGGCACGTGTACAGCCACTGTTCGTCATGCCCTGAAGGGGAATTGGAACCAAACTTCAGTTCGCAGCAGAGAACCAACATCTCATATTTGCTTCTTGGAGTAACTGATTTTGCTGATGTCCAGGTGATCTAAGGGCTTGTTGCGTAATAACAAAATTAAGTCATTCTTATCTTGAGCAAAGAGTGAGTTTTGCTGATTTAGAATGACACTGGTCATTGTTTTGTCACTCTAAATGAAGGTTAGGTATGAAAAGTAAAAGCTGTCCAAGTGGCGCCATTAGTCTTTGCCACTCTTCATATTCCCCTTAATTCTATTCTGTTCCATCTGTTCTGGGACTCTACAAATGTAGAGTAGATCATCAGCAAAACATCCTTTCTTCTGCTGCTTTGTTTTTGCTGGCCCAGTTGCTGGTCTTCATCCAAGGAGCAGAGCCCTTCTCCCACAGCCCAACGTGCGTATATTTTAGGAAGGTGCAGGCAAAGCATAGCTATCACCAGCAAGGTGTCTTTGTTTTTCTCCTAGGCTGAAGTTGTCTGCCAGTTTCCCATCACAGAGGCAGGAAAAGTAAGCATGAGCTCACTTATAGAGCCCAGCAAACCATCAGCACTGCCCAGGACGGCAGGATGTAATTATGTAAGAAGACTTAATCCTGCTGGAAGCATCCATCTAGCTGGGAATGGAACAGCAGCAGCTCTCCCTCTCTTGTCTGAAGAGTTATGGCACCTGTGGATGAAGCCATGCACTGCCATAAACACTGCCTTTAAGAGGATGGCTAACTTACCGTGGGAGCCAGCGCGTGGGAGCAGTGAATAGTAAGCTCCAGTCACAAGGGAAGATACGGCAAAATGAGCACATGCTGTTTGGGAGTGGGGGAAGCATTCCAAGGAGCTGTGGAGTGAAGCCAAGCGGCACTAGCAGTCTGTGCTGCTTGCATATGTTCCTGTACCAACTCAAGAGTGGGTGGAAGAGCAGAATCTGAAGCAGGTGATAAAAGCTAGTTCAGGCAGTGAGCAGACCTTAGTCTGACCTGTCTCCTTCTCCCACTGTATTACCTCTTGCTGTATTGTAGCACAGATGCCTGGCTTCTGCAGCCCATCAGCTGCTGAAATTAGTCTTGCAGATCACCACAGTGCTGGGGAGGTATGCAATAGCAGACACAAAGTGAAGCTAACAGAAGGTTTAACATCTGTAGGATTTAAACACTAAATAGGAGGAAGACAGTGTTGAAGGAAAATAAGGCAGATTTTGGTTTAATTTGGATACGCATTATTCTTAAGTGTTGATGTCTGCTTTTATATAAAGAAGAAAAAGGAGTGATTCCCAGAAATGTCAGCAACGGGAAGGAACGGAGATGACAGTAAGTCATAAATTAGGTAACCAGATATCCCAGTTTGGGAAGAACTGTCTTTTTTTAATGGCATGCAGGATTTTTCCTGGTTTTCTCTGCTCAGACTTCATTGCTGAGAATTCATTCCAGCAGTGACAGAACCAGAAACAGTTGCCTGTCACATGTAGTGGGCACGTGACCTAAAGCAGAGTGTCTATGTTCTATTATATGGCATCCCTTTATAAAATAATCCACAGGAACACCAGCTTTCAGGAATCTCTGCAAGCCTTCCTTTTGTGAAAAAACCAACCAAAAAATCAAATGGTGGTCTATTGCTGACAGCATATATCATGTGGAGTTTGTGTTCTCCTTTTCAGGAGTTTATGTTCTCATGGGAATTGTATGTAGGATTTAGGAAAGCGCATCCATTTAAGGACTGACTTTTGAAAAATCTTCTGCATCTTACTTGGGTACTTAAAAAGGTGTGCAGGGAATGCTTACAAATATCTGAAGGGCAGGTGTCAAGAGGATGGGGCCACACCTTTGTCGGTGGTGACCAGTGACAGGGCAGGGGGCAACAGGCACAGGGAGAAACTTCTTTACTGTGAGAGTGACAGAGCACTGGAACAAGCTGTCCGGGGAGGTTGTGGAGTCTCTTTCACTGGAGACATTCAAAGCCTGCCTGGACACATTCCTGTGCCACCTACTCTAGGTGAACCTACTTTAGCAGTGAGATTGGACTAGATGATCTACAGAGATCCCTTCCAACTCCAACTATGCTGTGATTCTGTGAAGGGGGAGGGAACTGAACAAGCAGTGGGGATAGACATGGAAAAGAGCTCTGAAATTTTCTGATAGCTACTCATGCACACAGCTGTAGAGGCAGCATAGTTTGAGAGATATTTATTACACAAGAGTTCATCTAAAAAATAACAATAAAAACCTTAAATTTGTTTACACAAATAACTCTTTCCTTTGAATTTGCCCTTTGACATTCCTAACAGGTTATTAGTCACATCCTTAAAAGGGAAAACATCTTAGTAGAACTAAAAAAATCCACCAACTCATTTGAAAAGCTTATTTTCAGAAAGGGCAGATTACAGATGTGAAAAAGGACAGATTTCATCATGCAGATTATGCTTCCTCTGAAGAAGAAGAAATATAAATGAACTGTTTGTTAAACTTGTGCTTCTTCAGACTTAAAGCCAATTAGAAAAGAAGGCTATTTTATCTTAAAAATGTAGTAATTGCTCTTTCTTTTCTCGTAATAGTAGTTCAGTGCATGCATTTAAGATAAAAAGTATTGTTTCTTTAAAGCACTGCAAATCTCTGGAAGAGAAGATTCCAACATTGATTCCATTTTGTACTGCTTCCTTACTAGGACAGTTTGGCTTTTAAAAAGGGGGGGAGGCAGGGAAGAAAAGAAAGCAGGCATATTACTGACTGTTTGCTGGAAAGAGACACATAAGGGAGCCAGATTAGTCATTTTATTGTGACCCTGCTCTGTTTTTTACAAATGTGTTGCAATTATAATCTTTCAAATGTTAAAAGTTACCAAAAAATAGTTCATTCAATGGTTGAATTAAACCTCACTGGAATCATTTCAGAAGTGATGGAAAAACCACGTACCTTGTTCCCTCTGAAAAAGATTCTGTATTTTTGAATCATTGTGTAAAATAGAAGCAAAACTGCATTAATAGCTCAAAAAATTAAAGTTATTCAGGAACTTATATGCTAAGAAAGTCTGCAATTCATAAGTAAGAAATTTCTTTTTAGGGTCATATCCCTTTGCCCACATTTAAGAAAGATAACTGCTGCTTCTATGGTTTCATGAGTAGCTTTGAGTTAGATTGCAGAATTAGCCAAGAATTTCCATGAATCTCCCTCCTGACCCATTGCCTTTCTTGACTGTATAGCCTTTTATGCGAATGATAGTTAAAAATCACAAAATAATTTTATATACTGATAAATTTTATCTAAAAGTGAATAGCTAAGGAAATCCAAGACTTCATAAAAATGTGTATCTTTAAAGACAGTGGTGCCAACTCTGATCCGGTAACAGTAAGCAGGCCAGAGTGAAATCAGTATTACCTTTGAAATACCCAAGTACAAGCATGCAGCAAGTGCCATGTGGTACTGGAAAATGCAAAGTTCAGAATAAGCTAAAAGTTGTAAATGTCAAATAGTCATTTCAGTAGAGATCTGAAGTGTTTGGGAGAAAACATGCAGGTCCTTGGTGAAAGAGACTGGACACTGACAAAATTAATGTTTTACCAAGGATATTCTTGTTTCAGTCTTTCCGTAAACATTACAGATGAAGCGGAGAATACTGCTAACATTTATGTGTAATAAAGAGTGATGGATAGAGTGCAGATCTATTAAACTGGGTTGCCAAACAATTTCAAATATCATATGGTATCATAATTACAGTGTGGTAGAGCCGTAGAGTATGCAGAGTGCTCTGATCCAGCCAAATACTGTGTGCTTCTCAAAAGAAGAAAATTTAGAGGTCTATGTGTACCACTAAACCACTGTGAATCGACACAAATCAAGTTTTTCTCCTTAAATAATTTGATCCGTCCCTTAGTAAAGACTAATTTGTGAGCCTGTAATAGAACCCTGATATAAACGTGCACCTCCTCCAGCGGCTGAAAGTGCTGAAGCACAGCTTATAACCAGGTATTGCAAAGTGCTAGATATTACCACTTGATAAGTCTCATAGGTATTTTTAGCAGAAATGAAGAATTAATTATTCATTTACTAGTGTACTATCAATATCCTAGACTATCAATATCTACGGACTATCAACATAGTTTAAGTACTCTTAAGTGTCCAGAAAAAGATGGGATAATAAAATATTGTTTTAGTTCTCAGAGCATATTTGCCTTGAAAGCCCTAGCCTCCTTTCCATTTTCTTTTTAATGTTAGCATTTTACAGGCGTGTCTGGTTTGATAGATGTCACTTCAGTAAGCTCAATTAAAAAAAGCCACCAGAAGGTATATGATCCAACGAGTGTAAAGAAGCTCACTTTGAAACATGGTACCACCCTGTTAAAAAATGGTGCATATTCTGGCTTTGATGTGTAAGTGACAGTGGGGATACCAGTTACAGTTGCTTTGGGTCATCCATTTTCCACCCCACCCAGGGCTCTACTGACTGCCTGAGCATGAAGTTCCCCCATGGAGTGGAACTGGCTGTCCCTGTCCTCAGCCCAGCTGACAAGACTCAGGGGCAGGTCAGTAGTTATCAGCCCAGAAACCACATCATGTAGCCCAGGCTTCTGTCCTTGCAGGCCTGGCACCTTTGCTTCAAGCACAAGCTATTGATGTCATGCTGTCAGCACAGCTAGATCTTGCCACCTTGTCTGAGGCATGTTTAAAATTGTCAAAATACCTCCCAAAGAAGAAGCAAACAGGACTCAGAAGAGACATCCTGGTCTCAGTTGTAGCAATATGTTTTGAGATATCTTTGGCCCAGGGAGGTTTTAGGAAAGGAATACTGATAGCAGACGACCTTGACACTTGTTTTTCACAGTATTTAATCATTGTAATCTGTATTTTTTGCATTTCCTTGTCTCCCTCAAGTAGGTGCATGTTGTGGTTTTCCTCTCAAAAACACTAATTTTTCTAGTTTTCGTGGTAGAGTAACTCTGTAGAGATGAGAGAAAGAAGATAAATACTGGTCATTAGTCAGAAAGTACTGCTGGGAAAAAATATGGAATCAAGTCCTAAATATGTAAGCAACAAACTCCACTGGGGTTCATCAAATGCCTGACAGGAAATACTGTTCAAAAAATAACAGCTGAGAGTTGAATTCTGCCTAAGTTAACACCAAGGAAAACATATGGGTTTATGCTGAACATTAACAGTACAGATGAGGCTCATTACATAAACAAGTTCATGAAAGTAATTGCTTACTTTCACTGAGAAAAGTGGCCCTTGCCTATGTTATGTTAAATAAAAACTAGTTAATAACCAGTTTCACACATGGAATAATTTTGTGAATTTTCGTAAATAAGTATATGTTCTTTCAGTTTTTATCCAAGTAGTTATTCTAACTGTCAAATACTATTTTTCCTTAGAAATCTGTATTCAACACTTTTCTCAGTATTTATTTCTTCTTCTTCTTCCTTCCAATTCTGTCCACAGAAATAAATAACAAAGGAAAAATAATATTTTTTAACTAATACAGTAAACAGAGAACTAATATAGAAACAGAGATCCATTCACACCATAGAACTGTACCATCCTACAGGATGTTTAAAACATTTCATAGTGGCGCTGTGAAGTCTGGATCTGTTGTGAAATGCGACTTTGCGAAAGTAGTAGTAAGAGGCTTCCATGTTTATTGCTTTTCTGCCTTCCAAACTTACACCAGCTCTCAAGGAGTGGAGAATTTTGCTCGTTTTAGCCTTTAGAAAATGTATAGAGAAGTATATTCTTAGACTCAAAGGAGTTTCCATTTTTGATACAAACTAGGACTATAACTCAAAATTGCATTGTTTTTTCATGCTGTATGAATCAGAAGAAAAATCGGTATTTACAATCAGTGAAAATATGAATAATTTAGAACGTAAATGTGATACAGAACATAAAATATCAAGAATACTGATTTTCTGAAATTTCGATTCAAAAGTGTAATTATATTGTAAAATATTTCCTCTTCGATTTGCAATATTCATAGTAACAGAATAAAGAAGGTGCGTGTTTTCTGCTTCATGCCCATGTCTTTGCTGTGAGATGCACTTAACACCTGAGTAATATTTAGCAAGTAAACAATAGTGTACCTATTTTTGTGAAAGGGCATCTACTGGAGCATTGTAGAAATGCTGAGAAAATGTGGTCAGCAAAATAACATATTTGGTATTTAATTCAGATAAACGTTTATGTGAAAAGAGCAACATGAGAATAAGTACTTCATCCACTTAGTAACTATCTGAGAACTGTTAAAAAGTGATGTGGTTTCACCTAGATATCCCATCCATAATATAAGCTTAGTCAGTGGTTCTGCCAAGCATTTGCAATGAAACATAAATTAAAGTGAAGTGAAAATGTTAGCAAAGCAAAATGCAGTCTATAATGGCTCCCATTCTTACCCACCCCAGCAGCTAAAAACCCTTAGAAATTCTTTCATCTTGTACCTCATTTACTCTAACAACCTATCCCTGACTAATTTGGTTTTCACTGCTCATAGCTTCCTCAGAATGCTGTTGCAAAATGAACTTCCACATCAGTTTTACAGCCCTACATGAGCTCTCCCTTCTCTATCATGTCCCACGTAAAGTAGGGCCTGTGTAATTTTACATTTCACATTGATATCTGGGTCAACAATACTATCTAATTATATGAAGATGAAAATGTTCCATCAAGCAGGTA
>WEIS01020711.1:0-37016 GCA_013389965.1 Todus mexicanus | reverse complement strand
CACGGGAAAAACCAGGAGTGAAAAAAAAGCTGCCCCCAAGCACAGCCCTTTTAGAAACCAGACATTTCCGAATCCCAGACAATTCGTAAAAAACAAATACAAATCATCCAACTCATCCCCTCGTACAAATTAATATTTAATGCCCAAATAATGAATCTTTCAATAAATATTTAATGCCCAGGCACCAACATATATGGCAGAGTAGACCAGGGCCTCTAGTAAATTAAAGCAATTGAGTTTGTACGATAGTGGCTGTTGAGAGGAGCTGATAATGCAAACGCGGATGTGGCAGAAAGAAAAGGACCTTATCACAGTGATGGGGTTTGGGGTCCTTGTAAGCTCTTTGCAAGCAGGTGAGTGGCTTCTGTGGAAATAAGCCTAGCATAGCTTCTAGCTGCTTTGTGCTTTTTTTGTCTTATGCCAAAGGGCTGCTACCTGCAGGTTCGGTTCTTGGCAAAAAGCATATTCGTCATGTCCAAGCAGCGGGTGCAAGGATGACTGGTAACATCTCAGGAAGCATCTGTCCGTGAACAGATCCACTCAGAGATTTAACACTACCCTCTCTGCACCTGTTTTCCAAGTCTGAAAGAGGTCAGATGTCTCTACTCCCACTGCTGTAATGTCCACATTTTTTCTATCATCTCTTCAGTGTTGCTGGAGAACACGGCCCAGCAAGTACATTCTGCAGATACTTCCTGTGGATAGAGCATCCAACCTTTCCAGCAATTGCTCTGTGAACTACTACTGTGCTAAGCAGGTACCCATTTTCCTCGATGCTGCATTAACCCCGGGTGAAATCCTCCAGCGCAGTAGTGCATTCTGATGGCTGCGCTAAGCATGGATGCTAAAATAGCACAGCTACCCCAGGGCAACAGGAAAATGGGGATACGCAATTATTTCTCCAGTTTTTGGTAGAGAAGGTCTATTTTTCACTCCTAAGAGGCTACCCTGGCACTCCTGACTGGATTCTTTAAAATCAGCACTTAAGACATTTCTAAATAGCTCAGTGTTTCTTGCTAAGGGGAATCTTGAGTGTGGAAATAGCCCTTGAAAAAGCCATCTCTGGAAGAAATTTTGTCTTGGACAGAATGGAGCAATTTACCATCTCCTTACAGAGGGGTAAGGCATCACCTAAGGTGGTGTCCTTTGAAGAGAAATCAGCCTCACTTTGCTAATAATCTATGCTAGAAGCAGCAGGTGCCTGGAAGACAGGGAGCTGCCACTGTACTTTCTTCTTCTTTTCCAAGGTGGATCTTCTAACAGATGCTCAGATTCAAAAGCCACACAGGTGAGTGCTGTCAAACCTCAAGTCAAACCCCAAATCCCTTATATTCGCCCACCCGCACTAGAACATCTGCTTTTGGGTCAGGTCAGAAGAAGCTCTTACAGACATCCCCAATGGCACATCAAGCCAGGCACACAGACTAATCCAGAGATTCGGGGTTGCCACTCACTCAGCAGCAGTCCCACAATTCCGTGCAATCTGGCACGCTTGAAGATGCTTCAGTTCCTCAAACACAGCACCACACATCATTCACAGTGGGATGCAGCTGACATGTGCCCCCATTTCTGTGAGGATCTGCATTGTTCTGCTAATGCGTCTCCACTTGCTTCTCTCACTATATTCTCCCCCGTGGAGAATTTACTTTCTATCCATGCGAGGTGGTTTCCTCAGCATTTCATTATGTAATGCTCCGGGTGGTAAAGAAACACCTTGCCTGATTGAGTCCCCAGCTGCTGAAGTGGGAATATTGAGCTCTCTGTGGATGTTGAGGGTTCTCTGTGATTCGCAGGATAGATTTTGCTGGCAGGGCAGTTTGTGTTTCCCCAAGCAGTTTTGAATCTCAGCTGAAAGATGAGCGAGTGGCCAGGGGTGTGAGTGCTATTTTTGGGGAGGACTGGCTGGTGAGAGGAGAAAGGAGAAATGTTGCATTGGGATGCTGGTTTAGACTTCTTGCTTGGTGCCCACAGAGTGCAACTAAAAGTGAAAATGTGCACTCAGACACCACACATTAAGAGTTATCACTTTTCAGCTGAGGCTCCGTGCCTGATGAGATACAGACTCCTTCACTATGGCAAATGAGAGGTAATTCAACCCAGCCCAGCCCCTAACAAAAGAGCTGTGTTGCACAGCATCTGCAGTGGGCTCTCAAGTCAGACAGAGTTCCTGATGAAGAGCTCAGGTGATAACTTAGCGGCCACAATTTGACACTGTGTCTGAGCCCCGTTCTCTTTCCATCTGGAGAAGTAACACAAATTGAAAAGTAAAATCCATGGCTGCCTTGGAACCCAAACATAGAAGCTCATTAAGCAGCTGGTGATATACTATTGCAAACTGGGTAGGAAAGTCCTATGATACACAGTCCTTTGTTAACCCCTAGAAGTAGTTGAAGCTATTAAGCATGATCATCTGCATGGCTAATGCTTTCTGACTTAAACAGACTCTTCTTCTGCATATAAAGGTCTCCAGCCCTTACCCAGTAGGCCATAATGGAGTCAAATGGAAGAACAGAGAAACAGCAAGCTTCTAGGACTGTATTTTCATCTCACGCCACCCCATATTGCAGCAATTTTGTGTAATCTATGGTCACACTGCTGAAGGTGACAGCACTGGGATGTTGGGAAGTGACGAAGGACTGTCAGACATAATCAAAACTTGAAACAATGGGGCTGGGTGAAATAACAAAATATATTCACTGGGGAAAATCAAATGATGGCCTCTGTCTGGAGGGGATGAACCAGAACATGCTAAAATACCTGGATGGAATTTGCTGCCTGACTACTGGGAAGATTTTTGCAACCATTTGGAAATTAACTGAAGCAAACCAGCTCCGTGTATAGCTTCAGGAAAGCAAGCTAAAGCATGTGCAAGGCTCCTCCATGACCAAGGATCCACTAGAGATCAATTAAGCCAATTCCCTGCTTTTGAAGCAACAGAGGCCATTTATTCCCTGTAGCAGACAAATGGCAGCACATAACTAAGTGGATTTAGTGCATGCTTTCCCTCTTGATCCTTTCACCAGCCCTGCACCGTCCCTGCACCCTGGCCAGACAGAGGGCTTCAGTCTTCTGTACTGTCAGCTCATCTCCCCTCTTATTAACCTGTATCAGACTGTGCCATCTATCCTCATCCATTAAGAGCACAGAGGACTTCTGCATCCTCCACTTGAGTCTACTGCCTACTCTGACCCTCACAGAGCTATAGTGCTGTCCACTCCTTCTCTTTTTAGCCAGGTCCACGTATGCTCTGTCCTTCTGAGCTATGGCTCTGTCCTCAGGCTAGTCTCCAATATCCAGCCAAAATACTTTGGAAGCAGATATTTTCAGATGCTGTAAATTGGTGATACAGTGGGGCTTTACTGATTTATACCAGTTGTGGATCTCATGATGAGTTTGGATCCTGATATAACTGTTTAAAGCACCTGCCATCTGTCTCTTCACTGGGTTTTGTTTCACCCCATTATGTAGGGCTCAGTGTACAAATGTCAGTTTGGAATTCAGATCCAAAGTGAAGGAGAGTGGGAAGATGTATCACTGCGTGTGGCACGGGGCTGTTCTACATCTGTCCCATTTCCTACATCTCGGTCTATCATGGAAACATGAGACACAAATGGCTCTATTTGCTGGCTTCCCAAAGTCAGGCAACAGCCTCAGTGGGAATTATCTTCAGTGGTGGAAGGGGACAATTACCCAGCTAATGAAGCACATTTTCCTTTTTCTTCTCCACCATAAAGCTGCATGGAACCTGACTCTCCATCCAGGCGCGCAGAGAAAGTGCCGAGCGCTTGCGGAATGGGCCCCCAATCAGTAGTGGCGAATGCACTTAACATGCCTGCTGGAAAATGAAATGACTGATACCATGTAATTAGGCCTTAATTATTTATCATTTTTGTTTAATTATTGCCACTTGGACGTTAACAGGTTATAAAACTCTTGGGCTGTGTTTATTAAATGTTGGTAGATTATTAGCAAGTAAGTGCCATTTCTGAACGTTAATGAAATAGCTGTGGAAAGCCCATGGCCAGAGGCACTCCAGCCCTGCAAAGCCATTGCACACGGGAGCTCCAGGCTAATTGCGCCTCACAGGCAGAGCCATGGGCAGTGACAAAAGGGCAAAAGTCAAAAGTCTCATCACTAGTTTGCACCCAGATGGATTATCTTCCTCATTTGCCTTTGTCTGATCCCATCCATCATACAGGTTGGGAAATGAGCACAACATGTCCATGCTTGAATCTACCCTGGGCTTCTTTTGTGTTATTGTAGATGTAGGGTAGGGTAGTGCCATCACAATTGTTCAAAAGCTGGTTTGGGATAAGCTAGTCTGTACCCCTCTCTGTGTTCTGGACAAGGGAAGCTCTGACCAGCAGAAAATGATGAGACTGATTAAATGTCCTCAAAGTGTAATGGTAGATTCTGCAAGAGACAGTTTATGTGGGATGACATCTGAATGCTGATCATTGTTACAGGTTTTAAGATTTTGGAAATTGAGCTCAAAACACAGTGACAATGCTCCAGGAGCAATAAAACACCCACTGTATTTCAAGAGGTGCTGCTAAAAAAAGGAAGTCATTATTTCTCCCTGTTTAAAGCAACGAAAACAAAAAGCAATTTTTCTTTTTCTGTGGACACAAAGACGTGAAGCCTCATTCTATGAAAGCTGGAGCTTACTTGAATTTCAGTACAATCTACCAGGTATCATAGGCATGTTTGCTGACCTGAGCCTATAGTACTGACCAAAGCCACAGAGGAAACCTGCAATAGAGTGAGGCATTGACCTTATTTCCCCTCCCTTAGGCCCATATTTCAATCCAGGATCCAGTCTGCCTCTGCTGAACATAACCCCAAGCCTTTCTGCTTGCCTTGAAGTGAGATATCCCTCTGAGCTGTGCTTCAGCTGCTTTCCAGGCTCTTCTTTACCCTTTCAGAAAATGCAGGTTTGCAGGGATGTTTCTGCACTGATCTTGTCCTCAGCTTTTCCTGCTCCATCTTAGCCCGTGGCCTGAGAGCAAACTGGTGCCAAGGGATTTGCCTGCAAACGCCAGCGCTACACCTGCCCTGTTACTACCAGCTGCCAGTCCCTAAATTATAAATGGAAGGATATTTCATCAGAGCATTAAAGGGTAAGAAGTGTCATCTTGTACGAACCAAAACTTTTGGGAAGAAGACAGGCTGTAAATTATTTAGGGAAAAAGTCACATTTTATTCTGCTAAGGAGTGTGATGGGGAAAAGAAGGTATGTTTCCGTCCCTCTCCCTGTGAGGAGAAAAACTGCAGAGAAAGAAGAGCTTCTTGTCCACCTAAATGGCTTCCAGTGACTTCCCAGTTCTTACTATTACGGCACTTCACCAAGCCATTACTCCTGGGTATAAAGAGAAATGGATGTCTGATCTTCCTTTCCCTTAGAAAGATGGACCCAAGGAGTTGCAGACAGTTTTTGTTGCCCCAGCTGTGAAAACAGGTTTTGTGTCCAAGGAAACATTGCTAATTGCTTGACCTGGACACTCCTGCCAGGGAGAGTTCAGCCTTTCCTCTCTGGAGCGTCTTGGCCTCCTTCAAGCTAGTTCATTCCCTTTGCACTTGGATAGCCACAAATATTCTTTCCTCCTCAGAGATTTACCAATATACTCTTCAAGACCCTCTATTTGAGTCAGAATATCCCACCTGGTTCCAAACAGTGTCATTTCTGTTGGATAAAACTGCAACATTTCTGTTCAAACTGACTTCACAAACAGAGATAAGATTTCTCCTTCATCCCTTCCTTCTCTCTACCTTCCCCCCTAGTCTGTGTGAGGCTATAGTCCCCGCGGCCCCCTCTTGCAGAGCCCTCCAAGGCCCCTTTCTCTCCTGCCTGAGGAGCACCTGCACAGCCCAGGAAGACGCCAACCTCGTAAACACATCCCTCAAGGAGAGTTAAACACAGAGATTATTTTTAAACCCAACCAGCAGATTAGCATCTAATTTTACCATTTCTACGCTGCCGATGAAAGATGGGCTAGGGAGAAAAAACGTCCCATTTTTTCCCATTTCAGCCCCGCACCAGGCTAATTAAGAAGCCGAGGTTAAAAAGCTCATCATAAACTGAACAAGTTCCAACCCAATTTCATTAGGATGCCAGGGCTTCATTGATTTAGGCAGGATTAGCTATTGTGAAATGGAAATGATGCCATTAGACGCATCTCCCCCTGCCTCCTGCTCCCCCCCGCCTCCCTACGCCTCCCCACACATGCACCTCTTGCTCCGAGCCCGCTTGGCATGCTCAGCCGAGCCCCAGAGCTGGCTCATTTCATTACGGAGAGTTTAAGCAAAAGAGCCAATCAGCGTTTATTCGTCTGGCTGCAGCTGGAGTCAGCTCATCAAACAAATTAACAGGATTTTCATGGAGGGTTTTGGCCAACGCGCCACATTTCACTTGAACTTGACTAAACAAACCTGGGCTGTGTTTCATCAGAGGAGAGGGGGGATGGTGATGGGGTGCTTAGTGAGAAGAGGGCATCTTCCCCGTCCTACTGGACCAGGGCTGGGATGGTACTGCCATTCTTGGCCCCTGCCCTGGTGGAGTCTGACTGGGAGGGAAGAGTTTGAGGCCAGGAGCAAAAGGATGGGGCCAGCTCTCCTCTGGGGCAACAGCAGCTTCTCAAGTGTCTGCTTGGAAGAGATGGGGAGGAATTTGATCACTGCACTGAGCCCCTCAGCACTGCTTTCAGTATCTCCTCTGGCTCTTCACCCTTCTTCTGTCCTACCCACTCCATTCTCTCCTTTGTCCCCATGTGTGTTTTCAGCCTGGAGGTTCCCCATAGTGTGTCCCCTCATGTCTTGCTTCCCACCACAAATACAAGTGGCAGTAGAAGGAATTAGGACATGCAGAGATGGGGTGAGTCCTGTGAAAGAGACCCAGTGTGGAAGGGCTGGGATGCACCAGACTTGCCCCTGTCTGGCCAAGACAGGAGGCAAAGGAAAGGCAATTTGCTGAGGAGGGAGAAGAATGGCTTTAGAGGGGAAGCAGAGAAGAAAGGAGCAGCTGGATGAGGAGGGAAAAAGGGAAGAAATCAACTTATACGCCAATTTACTAAATCCATAAGAAAGTGACTGCAAATTATTCCTGGAAAATTCAAATGAGATCTTGGCTTGAGAGTTAGCCACACTCCTATGTAGAGGAAAGTTCACTTAGCACAAAGCTGTGCTATCACAGATGTGTATATTTATAGATATACACACTCACACAGCAGTTTGTGCATTTATTGAATAAAGCAGAATGAAACTGGTTCATGAAGGACAGCTCGATCAGATCAGTTTCAGTTCCAAAAAAGGGGTAAAACACTCACCACAGCATGATTCTGTTCGACTCAATTTATACTACTGAGCCATTGGCTCCAACTAAGCACACAGAAGTATGAGCACCGAGGGATGCACTGCAACCCAGACCTGCAGCTGTGGCTGAGCAGCTAGGAGAGTACCACTAAGATCGCTTAGATTTAAGTAGATCTAATAAATCTATCTGTTTCAAAAATTGTCTCAATCTGCTTTGGAAAAGCCAGAGTTCAGGCCCTCCAAAAACTGGATTATTTATTATTCATTTATTGTGCCTAGAAATGCTGGAGAAGTTGATAACTATAGTATCTAGGTCTATTACTTAAATATACTTCAAGATTTTCATTCAGTTAGTCCCCAGGAGGAAAGAATGGCCACAGTTCCTTGTGTTAATTGGTTTCTGGGACAATAATAGAAAAGCATTTTGGGGAGGGTGTCCATTTTTATCTAAATCCTGGAAAATCAATCCCTGCTGACCAAAAGGACATAAGGAAACTGAACATTCCCAATTATGTCAATTATCCTCCACCAATTACCTCAGGAGACCCATTTCTCACAAGCCCGTTCAGTTTAATCTTAGCAAACCTGTTCTTTTTCCAGTGCAAGAATACGGACACAATTAGTGAAACCAAAAAGGCAGCTCAGGGAAATGCACCCAGCATATGGGTGACATTCATAGTTCAGTGCCTCAGGGAGGTTATCGAGACAAGAAGTCCACCAGGCTCCCTTTTTAAAAGTTTAGTTATTTCCCCATGCAATAAAAACATCATTTGCCATGTAAGCCAGAGAAGGAGATCTCAACTCAATCAGCCAGGCCTGAAAAGGTTCTTTTCCTCCTCCAGTGTGAGCTATGTAGAGCTGACTACACATGTAATGCAATATTTAGGAACCAGATACAGGTGAATGATTAACTGACACGATTTCTCCAAACCATTGTAAATTCATGGAGGGTATCAGAATAAATGAGTCGATATAAATGGTCAATATAGCAGGACAGATTAAACCTTTGCATAACTCAAAGATACAAAGGAGCTTTGATCAGGAAAAGAATTTATTATCTGCACATCAAAGCAGTGGCAAATCTTCCTGCGGAGACTTTTGCCCTACCTTGCAAAGACATGGAGTAGTCGTCTTCTCCCATGTCTAAAACATGAGTCTTTAGCAGTTTTATTTTCAGAACTCCAGGAACTCATACTCTTTGCTGCACAGCTGTATTCTCCAAGGATATACTTTGCAAGGTATTTTCTTGTGCCTCATTTTCTATTCTAAATGTCTTCAGGTGTTTGTCAGTTTATAAAAATAAACTAATAATATTAAGCATGCTAGAGAATCTGAGCCATGTATTTCCTTTCCTAGACAGGGTGTCTAGAGTTTCTTATTGCTCTTATCTTTCCATAAACTTGCCTGAATACAGTATTTCTGTGTAATAATTTCTCAGCTTTCCCGGGACTCCTCTAGACAGCGAGGAAATGCAGACTATAAAATAAGGTGGTGTCAAATTTACTGGATTTCTGGTGCTGGCTTTCACATTGATCTGTGCTTTGCAAACGGATCTCTTTTTCCTCTCTCCTCACTCAGCCTCCTGTTTAATTTATAGTTGAGCCTTCCTGGGTCAGGAATTTTATCTAACTAGGTGTTTTATACATGGCCTAGCCCAACAAGGCCTCCACCTTGGTTGTGGCCTCTAGACATTATCACACTGCAGATACTAAATACTAAATACTTCCATGCATGCTGCTGGGTGTTGAATAGGACATCTGTCTTGGCTCATTAAATGCAGCACTCCTCTGGTTTCCCAGGGAAAGATTCACCTTGAGAGAGACCTCCCCACTCCCACAGTAAGGCAGTAAAAAGAAGGAAAATGTGGCCAGGGATGAGCTACAGACACCTGCCATGTGGAGGAAAAACCATGATATGACATCTCGGTCCATTCCTCCCCTCTCCTTTTGCCCTTCCCCTTTCTCTAAACAACAGAGCTTCTGAAGGGGGAATTATCTCCTTCAAAATCAAAGCAGAGGGTAACCTGACTATTTCTTGCAGAGAAGTAATAATTAAGGCACTAGAAGGATGCAATCTGCATACATTATTGCAAGTTATGCCAACAGAATGTCAACATTTGTGTCATAAGTAATCTTGAGCAGCAATTACTCTGTGCATTGGCCTGGAATCCATCGACAGAGCCAGAGGTACTAATTATAGGGGAGCTTCTCCTCCACTGGAGGATGGACAGAAGTTTACAGAAAAGGATGGATGTGCAAAAGAGATCACCTAACTAGAACACTCTGAATATGTGGCTGAGGGAGGGTCTAACAACCTAAAAGGGAAACATTTGCCCCTTGTGCTGCTAAAGAAATAAACATCAGGTAAAATAGGTCGGTGACGTGCTTGCTCTCAGTTCGGTCTACTGGCAATGCTTTCCTGGCAGGATGTAAACCAGGAGGGAAAATCTAAGAAAAAAAAGTCACTACAAATACTACAAGTCATGATTAAGAGGTTCTGATTCTTCATCTGTAGGACAAGACTCCTTGACAACAGGCGAAACAACGCATTTATTGAATTCTGCAGGATTTCTCAGTCCTGGAAGGGTAAGCATTAGACTCAAGATGCTCTAGCAGTACAGTTCAAGACTCCACTGTAAATAAAGAGTCAGATTTGAAGCTTCCTTTAATTTTCTTGCTTATTTACACTAAGTTTTGATATCTATCACTCACTTAAAATGATGCCTGGTGATGCTATAAACACAATGTTATATTGGTATCATAGAAAGTAAGATGCTCAGAGAGTTCATAACCAAACATTTCCCTCTTTAATTCACCCTGCCCTCCCTTCCTTGGAGGAAGGAAGAAGAGATAGAAATTCTGTGAAATTTACTGGGAAATGTCTCACTAACTTCATTTTAGAAGCAGAGTTGTTAACCTGATAAGTGCGCAGTTCTGTAATGTATGAGCTGTTTCTTTCTCAAAGAAAAGGAATCTCTTTTTCAGCTCTGTAAGGCTAAACCTGAGAAACAGGCATCTCCATCTCGCCTCCAGTCACTCATAATTGTACATGCTCACACTCACCTGCAGCAAAGGAGACAGAGCTTGCACCAAAATTTTCCATAATGCCATTTTCTCAGCCTAGAAACCCAAAGTTTGGTCTGAATTTTGCATTAAGAACAATTCCTGCAAAGCTGTCATCAGGGAAGACCAGCTGGTGTGAAAGAATCATAAGCCTTTATCATCTTTGTCATTTCTGAGGGACAGTTGAAAAAATGTGATCTGTGGTGGTATTGAAATGTAACTTTTGATAACTTTGGAAACATCAGCTGTCCATATCTAGTAATGTTAGGGCTCTTTTTCACTTTTCCCTTTACTTAACATTTAGAAGAAGAAAAAACATCAGGAAGTTCTTTTCCTTGTATTACTAACTTCCCTAAAAAATTATGTGAAGAGTGCACAGGATTTTGATTTCTAGGAAGAACACTCATGTATTTTGTACTTCGCCACACTTTGCTTCCATAGATGCTCTTCCTTGGTTTCTTACCTATATATGAGAAATATACAAGCTACAGCTAACATTTAGGTCAAAAACAATCCTTTATCTGTCCTCTCTGTGCTGACTCCAACCACTTTGTTAACTTGCCCTGCGTTGCTTACTGGTTAAACCAAGAGTATCATTAGTTGTCTCCTCCTACTCTATGTGTTCCATGCATTTGCCTACTACTTTGCAGACAAGTAAGTGCCTTCAAGACTCCCTGTCCCCACTGTTATCATTCACTTGCCTCATCCCTTCTGGAAGCTTTAAAACTTAAACCTGTCTGTCTCTTAATAACATATGCCCACTACGTCCCTCTGAGGATGCTGGCAGAGATAGTCTCATTTATATCAAAACCCCACAGGTTTATTGAGCAGGAACGGGCCTGTGAAGAGCGTCTTCTTGAGTTACCACCCACTGAATGTGTGTCAGATGGTCTCCAAAGTCTGCTCTGAATGGTCTCTGATCCCCAGCACACTGAGCTCGCTGTGTTTCACACAAACCTGCAAACCAGAGCTTTCTTGCCAGGTACAGCAACGCTCCGAGGCCCTCACGCCTCCCCAAGGCCTGGAGCTCACAGAAGTTGCATTTTGTCTTAATACTCTGTCATTAAGTGGAGTTAAAAATAAAGCCTGCCAGAGCCTCACAGCCTGCAGGGAAAAAGATATTAATTACAGCAGGCAGAGAGTGGAGAGGAGCTGCCTTGAGTGAGAAGTTGTCCTGCTGAGCTGTCACCTTCTCTGTGTCACCAGCAGAGCTCTGCTTCAGCTCTCACACCGAGCAGAGGTTGGCCTTGATACCTGAGAAAACTGCAGGACAGGAGGAGCCAGCAAAGGGATTTCTTTGCTGGCTCTGATATATTCACTGACATTAGCTTCCCTGCCTGCAAACCAAACCCCTGCACAGGTGAACGCAGAGACATGGGCTGGGGGATGAAGAAAGAGCAGTGGTGGCAGCTACAATGGAAGACGCTGTTCAAGGACCCAAAACAAGATTCATTGCTACAGCCTTTCATGCTTGGGATTTCAGTTATAGGGAAAAAGTGGGTCGTTAAGGACAAAACAGACAGTAGACTCAGCAGAAAGTGGCACCCAATTTTCCTCCAAGATGTATGAAAAGAAGATTGAGCTGCCAAGGGAAGACAAAGATCAAAATATTAGTATCATCTCCATCTCACAGCTTCTTAGCAAAGGAGATATATAGGATTACATTTCCTTCACTTCTAATCGATACATAGACATGAAAAGATGCCTTCCGAAGTTGGGTTTAGCCCTGACTGCTCAACTCTTTGCATAAAGTATATCTAGGACAGATACATCATTGTTGAAGTATAAACATATATGTCTATACTCAAGTTTATTGCATGTTTTGAGAGAAGATGTCTGGTCTCAATAAGACATTACTTCATGGGGTCATAGAAGGGACCAGCTCCCCAGACGAAGATTTACCTTCACCTGGTAAAAGTGGTTTTGTAGGATGGAGGGTAAGGGCAATGGGAAATGGTTCATCCAGAGCACCTTGTGTTTCTGTGAACATGCCTCCATGATTTAAATAACCCTTGAACTTTGCTGGAGGGGACAACAGGGGGAGAAAAGAATAAAATAGAAGAGAAGCAACATCAGGAGCCAATACCATGAATTGCGCTTTGAATCCTTAGCTGAGTGAATCAGTCAAGCTGATAGTGCAAGCCCTTCTAAAGGAAAGGCTCCCAACATCATCAGCCGAAGGGTAACGGCAGGGGGATAGTGCCGTACCAATGCTGCCGTGCCAGGACGTGCTGGCATCTACTTCTTCTTTGTCAAAGCCTGACTTTGCCCAACAAATCCATTGACAGAGAGCAGCTCTGTGCACCAGTGTCTGACAAACTTGGCAAGGGCTCTCTCTCTGCTAGAGAAGACTTGAGAGTTCATTTAGAGGGCACTACACCATCCCATCCCCATCTGCAAAAGAGCCCTCCACTGCTCTTTTCAGCGTACTGTTGAGGAGAGAGGGAAGTGAAAGAGAAGAAAAGAGTTAAGGCACACAGGCTGGTCCTTGAAAACAGCAGGAAAGAGGCAGTGAAAGAGCTTAATTAATGGCACATCAGAGTTCCCCAAGATGTGTGTCTAACGAGGCCTTTGCCTGGCACTTCAGCTTTGCTTGTGAAAAGTTAATGCAGGCAAAATAGAAGCAGAAGGCTGTGTGAAAACAGGAGCCAGCGTGAGCAGATACATCCTGATTTAATTCTCTCCTTTGGATGACAGCCCTCTCTGCCTCCTCCCCGCTACCCCCTTTGCAGGGACACGCTTATTACAGCTATTTCAGAGAGAAGAAACAGCCAGCCAAAAATACAGGGAGAGATCCACCTTTATCACGAACAGCAAATGAATAAAGCAGGGTCAGAGTGTTGACTTCGAAAATTACAGTCTTCCTGGCTCCTGAATAAATCCAGACATGGAACCCTGTGCCACTCAGCTTTTACAGAATTTAGTTTAGAGCAACTGATTTATTTGCTGTGGACAGGTGGACTCTATAAAGAATTACTAGGGCAGAATTTACGGTGGGCTTTATCGTGTGGTGAGTCAAAGAGCAACAAGAGTCTGACAAGCCTTTCCTGATTCCCATGGACTGTGCCTCCAAACTAAGCAAGAGGCAGCTGCAATGATAACACAAGGCAGCCAATGCTGAGGGGAGCCTTCAGTTGAGGAAGACCATGGTTTGTAGTAGCTGTTTGGGATTATACATGACACAAGTGTTCATAAGATCTTGAGGCCAGGTGGGCACATTTCTTCCATTGGTCCTGCCCTAAGGATCTGGGCTTTCTTAGCATAAACCCCTCACATCTTCTGTAGGGATGATGGTGTCTGGTTAAGCTTGGGACTTGGATGAATGCAGAAGATAGAGCTGGGGCAGCGTTTGTCAGCTAGGTGGGATACAGCCTCAGGAAGACCTTTCCTTAGAAACTCTCCCTTTCTTGTCACCTTCTCTTGAGCTTTGGGTTTTGAACTGTCAATTCTGGAAGATCTTCCCTGTCCTTGTGCTACAGTTAGGATCAGTAGATATCTACAAGCTGAAATCACCTTGATATTAGAAAAAAAACCACCTAAAAATAATAAGTCTGGAGCTTCAAGCAGGAAGGTGCCCTTAGGAAGTCATGAGTTTGACAACTACTGATTTCAAGGACAAACTTTTAGTCACGTCTGAAAGGCTTTTGGTTCTAGAGAGCTCAGGGTGGTTCAGCTTCTCTGTCCTCACTGGTTTTAGCTGGGTGTCCCCAGCATGCAGTAGCAAGAGTGGTCTGTTTCTTGTGCTATGTGTTTTACAGTTCCTGAGGGAAGCAGATAACTGAGAAAAACAACCTTGGAAATTCATCCCAGTTGAAAGGATTTATTGGAACAATCAATAAGCAATAATACTCTGATCTCTGGACTTGATTGACTTAGAACGGTATAGCCAGTGTTTGGATGTGACACAGCCACAGCTGTGAGAGTAGCAATTGGTTTTTATGAGTCAGGGAGTACCTGTGCCCCAGCACAGAGGTGGGTGCTGTCTTCTCTGTGAAACCTAAGGCTGAGAACCTGATTCAGCTGTGCACTTTGAAGCGACACCACTGCTCCTCCGAGCTCTTTACTCAGTTGCATCAGACTACTTAAATAACCAGGGCTAGAGGAGAACATTCACCTTCTGTTCTGAACTGTTAGAGAAGTAGAACTTGTTTTACCAAGAAGGTCACTGTTGCTCTGTTCTTGCTGAAGCAACTGAGGCACAGAGAAGCCAGGTAAGTTCCTAGATCAATGAGAAACAAAAGGCCCAGCAGATATCAGACCTCTAATTTTCAATACCATAAAGTATATCCAAAACTAAAGAACTGGAACTGCAAAAGCTAATTAGAGATACAAAATTAAGTTTATACTAATTCTAAGGTTTAACAAATGGAAAAATAAAACCATGCCAAGAGCTGAAACATATGGAGACAGTATCTATCTTTCTTCAAGGCCTCCCCAAGAAGCTGAAGGGGCTACTGAGGGACTCTGTGCAGAGATTTATAGAGTGAAAACCGAGTAGAATCACAGCTGCAAAGCACTTCCCTTCTTCTGGGGACACCATGAGCCTTCCTGAGTGACTTGTTCCCAGTGAAGTGATCCTGTGTGAACCCCAAAACCTGAGCCTGCTTCTACAACTGAGCAGAAAGTCTCTGACTTCCCTCAGACAACGAGGGTGGATGATGTACTTTTTATTGCTAAGGGACAATCGTTCCTAAATGTAGGTGCCTGCAGGTCCCAGAGCTCACACCTTATCACTAAGGACTCCAAAAGAACTACTTGTTTCCCTGTATCTAATAGTTTCTAGAGTTACTCAAGTTTCCAACCCAGGTTTTGACCTTCCCTTAGCCTGAGGTTCTTGGCCTCATTTTGTTTAGATAAAACTTACCCAGAACAGAAATTTTGGCTGCAAATACTGATATTCGTGTGCTCGGCAGCATACAGCGAGAGTGAATGTGACATAAAGAGCCCAGCCGGCTACAGGAGACACAAAGCATCTGTGTGAGCTCTTCAGGAGAGCAACAGATGAAAAACAAAGCATTAATGTGACCCAAGAGCAGACTACTCATGGGTGTTTTTCAATTACAATAGGTTATTATAAAGGGACAATGTTCTCTTATTTGCAATAAATTTCATCAATTTATAAATCTTTCCCTTATTTAAGAAAAACACACAATACAATGCAAGCTCCATCTGGCTCTATTTAGACTACAGGCCTTTATGTTTGTACAGTCAGAACCCATCAATTATTGTGTCAAGACCGAGAATTTCAAGGCCTTGGACACAGGAAATGAAAAGGAGGCAGCAGAGGGAGAGGGCACAAATGGGAGCCTCAAAAAAGTTATAATTAGTTGTGTGGTAAATGAGCAACCTGGGGGTTATCAAGCATCCAGGATTACAGAGTCCACAGGGCTTTGTGGATTCTTTTGCAAATCAAAAGCTGTGAGGACACAGACACACAGGGAGAGTGTTGAAAAGGGGTACAATGGGATTTTCCTCCCTGTTTTGGGGAGATTCACTCAAAGCCAAACACGTCCTTCGCCAAAGGGCAATGCTAAAGCCTCAGGTGTTTACCTGGCACATATTTCTAACTCAGGGACTAAAAGGTCTTCTCCTTTCCCAATTCTGCATCCCTGGCTTCCTTAGATGCCCAGAAATGTGCAGATTCTCTCAGGTGTATATTAAACGCAGCTGAGCCTCGAAGGGGGCATTATTAGCATGGTCAGCCATGCAGTTCTCTCATTTTAATAACAATCTGGTGACTCATCCATCCCATTAATTTAGCATTTTTAAAAAGTGTAGGTCAGACTCTCTTCATTTACCTAAGTTAAATTTTAAAAATAAAAACCAACAGGGGGGAAAAAAAAAAGGAAAAAAAAAAGCCAGGCAAATTTTGCTTGGCTTTAACCTGAGAAATCCTACAACCATACAAAACCTGCATTTTCGTCCACAGCTATCATTTTGCCAGTTTGTAATATTATGATAATTGCATTCCTTGTTCAAAACTGGGACACTTAGAAGCATGAAATTGAGTACTAAAGACCTTCTTCCCACGATTGATCTGTATTCCAGCAACACGGAAGGACCTGCAGCCCAGGACCAAGACCCCGTTGTGCTGGGAATGTCTAAGCACAAGAACACAAAGACAATACCTGCTTCAAGGAGTCACAGCCCAGCAATAAGGATCACCATTATCTAGCTAACTGCAGGCATTGACCATATAATAAGCACATGCCCATACACTGAACTTTTCTAAATGAGTATTTTTTCGGAAGCAAATGGCATAAAAAGCGAATTATGAACGGTGTCATTTTGAAACGTATTTTTCTTCTCTTCGAATTTGATTCCTAAATTCTTTTCTCAAAGAGAAAGCTGTAGCACTGAAAATACCTGTCAGTGACTTTTTTGGATGCGAATGAGAATGCTTGGGCGAAATGTTTTGCACAGCAGTCCTAGAAGCTATGACAGAGATACACACACCACCATGGGTGGCGCTAATTGAAGCTTTTTTGTAGCTTGTTCAGATATGCAAGTTGGCTTTGCTTAAATCACCCCAAACTATTATAACCCTGGTCTTACTCAAAATAATAAGGGAAGGTAAATATCTGGAACATATTTTTGATACTCGTAGCAGAGTGTCTACTTTGAGCTGCAACTGCCATTGGAGAGATTTCTTGTCATCGCAATGATGGGAAGTCCCCTTCCTCAGTTTCTGCAGCCAAAGTGAAGAGAGAAGAGGTGAAAGCAAAGTTTTAGGGTGTCCCATTCCCAAATGTTCCCTTCTCTCTCCAGGGGAGAACTCTGTAGAGAACATCCCACCCCAGAACCTTTCCAAGATCATCTCTGAAGATCGAACAGCAATAACTCAACCTGACCAAAAGTAGCTTGGCTTATAAGAGCAAAGCACAATCCAGAGTCTCATGAAAAACGAGAAACTAGCACTCGTGTAGGACCAAATGTGACAAAGGCTTCATGCTAGAACAAACCCTTCCTCCCTTGAGTTTTATCAGCCCCAGGATCTACCTGGATACTGCATTTCATATCAAGAGAGGAGGCAGGTCAGTTTGAAAGAGAGGGAGTTTCACACACAAGCAGTAAATCCAGACCATGAGCTAATCCGTACCATGCAGTGCCTAACTCCTCGACCAACGTCTGAACTGCAGAGAGGAATGTACACTTAAACACAGCAAAAACCTCTGTGATCAGCCAAGTTCAGACTCTCTTCCCTTTCATGTGGTTTGGTACAGGATTTTGGTTTGCAGGGCTTTGCCCAAAGATGCACAGCTCAAAACCTATATAGAGAAGGATGTTTTCTAAAGATTTCCTTCTTCAAAGTAGAAGCGTGTAAGCCCTTTCACATCACTCTGTTGTTTTTCTGTTCCATTAAGCGAAGAAGAGTTGCTGTGCATTGTGTCCAGTGTGAGTAGGTGAAATGAAAAGCAAATAATGCAACAGCTACATTAGGTCAGACAATAGGGGTAATTGCAGAAAATGTCAGAGAGGGAAGAGATGTCTCAGGTCAGAGATACACTTTTAGAAGTCTGGGTGCACACAGCCTGTCCCTGGTGGGCACATGCTGGTCCTGTGGCCAAGTCTTCTTGCTTAATCTGCCCACGTGGGAGGCTCTGTGGAGAAGAGAGGTCAGAGGTGTTGAGGGGATGCTGAGCAGCTGCCGGGCGATCTATCTCCAGCCTTCTGCACTAGAAGGGAGGGTTCTTGTGGGAAGAAAATCAAGGTGATTCACTTTTGAAACATATTTTCTGCAAAAGGGTTTAGTTTTTTTCAAATCAGACATCGGGAATATTCTGTGATTGGTACAGACATTTACTCTCCATGCCTGTTTGCAACCAGGGAAAATGGGACAGGGCTCTTGCTGAGGTGATCCCTTTTCATTTTACCTTCCTGTTCAACAGAATGGACTAGTGGGAAGAGAAAAATGTGTGCTAGATGCCTTTGGTTTGAGCCTTATTTCTGCTTCAGGTGAACTCTTCCCTTCTTAGCATGCATGATTTAACTTTTTAATGCCTGTCTCTCCATTCTCGAAAATGATGGGACTAACTCTTACAAAAGGCAGCAGAGTTTTCAAACAGAAAATGCAAAGCTTTCTTTGTCTGCGTAGGAGCAGCTATTTTCCACAACGATACTGGATGCCAGCATGTAATTCTGGTCCCCTGTTCCAGTATTGTCTCGCCTCTTCATGTGTTGATGTGCTGTGACAGCTTGTTTCATGTTTATAGGGCAGGTGTTTTGTTACTACATGACTCAATCAGCATGTGGTTAGAGCAAACAATGTGCTGAGATACTGTTCTCTAGTGACAAAAACAGCTCCTCCTCTGTGAGCTCAAGAGACTTTGCTTTGGACTGCGACACTTTGCAGTCAAGTGGGGAACCCCTAAACCACGTGGGCAAGTGGCGAGAGATAAAGACCATAGCCAGGCATGGCATGGGTGGGTCCACCTGTGCCAGACCATCACCATGGGATTTTCTGGCAGGCTCACCTGCTATAGCCTGAACAAATGATAATCCCAGAGCAGCCTCATGACTCTGGCTGTGTATCCTGACTATTGATTAGCTAAAGCACCAGTTTCTGATGCTATGTGCAAGTGGATAAAATATGCCTGGTGGCAGTCAGTTTGCCTTAAGAAAGTACAAACTGGATGTGGAAAACACAGGCGTGGAGGAAATGCTGCGGATGGGGTGGAGCAGAATGAATTGGAGAAAATTGAAAGCTGTGAAGTAATGATGTAAACAATTCCAGTGACACCACTACTGGAAGATATCTTACTGGAAAGCCATTTTCATATTCAGATATACAGGATCTATTGGTTCTGTAAATGAGAGCCTTTCAGAGAGGTTTTGTTTTAGGTAAGATTTCTGAAAAGGGAAATTTCCCTACCAGATCCTTTTGAGGCACATTCTGTTCATAGTTATCATTGATTAATTCCTTAAATTCAGTAAATTTAGCTCAGAGTTGACTGAATGCAACAAAGAACACTTTTTGGCCTGTTGACTTGAACACATATACAGGTTGGTGAGAGGAAAAACCCACCTGTTAAATTGTTGCTGTAAATGTTGATTTAGAGCCTGCTTTGCTATAGAGCACTTGGATTCTGCCTCATTTGCTTCTCACTTGTAAATGAGATTTCACATATTGTCCTTTAAGTTTTACCTCTAGAGCATTTTCTTTTATTACTCACGCTTCTGGGGATTCTCACTGAGCATGAGAGTCAACTTATAGAGAACGTGGGGCTTCTCCACTGCAGTGTTTAAAATCTTCTGACTGTCCATCCAGCCCCCCCTTTCCCCTCCTTTTTTTTTTTTTTTTAATGTGTCCAGGCTTTTGAGCTATAGAACTGATCAATTGCTTAAATTATTGTAATAGTTTGCAGAGGGAAGCGGGAGGGGGTGTGAGGGGATGGAATTAAAAAGTGTCCCTCCAAGCTGGGAACTTGGTATTAAAAATCTCAGTCAAATCCATTCCAAAACCGCTGAGCTAATAAATCTCACAAACTGGGCTTTACAGTGGAAAGTCTAACCCAATTGTAAGTATGTACCACAGGTATTACTGCAACATGACTAATGGTGAGTGAATACTGCAGAAAGATGTCTGTGTATATTCATTTGAAGTCCTGAACAAATTTGCTTTGCATCTCCTGGTCTGTTTCTATGGCTGCTTTCCACATATACTCTAGCAAATGAGCTTTACTAGTGCGAATACTCATCAAAAGTCAATTTGGAACTCAAATAGCTTAATATTTTCCAAAAGCATCTTCCAAATTACCCACATGAACACACAGTTCAAACTGGATGCCGGTTCCAATGTGATTAGTTACACAACTTGCCCAATCAGAGATCAGAAATAATACAACACGGCTCATGTAACTGTCCATGTAGCTTGGATTTAAAACTTTGAATGCTGGATATTTCCAATGAACTGTTTGTGAACAGCTTAGTAGCCTTGACTCCCATTCTCTGAAGAGATTTGTAAAGAGCCGTTTCAGCAGCGAAGAGCAGTTGGGAATTTTGCAGTTTGAGAGTGGCCAACTTGCAGGAGGAGTGGAAGACTGGGTTTTTCTAATGAATCGCTGGTTATCTGTCTAGCTCTGAACAGCAGGAAGCTCAATACTCCAGCTCTATAGACAGAAAACCAGTAGTAAGTCACATTTTCCACTGAGGTCAGCTGAAAATTGGTGTTCACTGTGAGCTGCGAATTGGCATGTGCAGAGATTTACCCCATCTCAGATGGGGACACAGAGGACTCGCCTTGCAACCCTTCCTGAGAGAAAGAACCGACCGTGAATCACCAAACTAAACAAGCAATCCTATCCATATATGTCAACGACAAGGGATTTGCCAGACAATCTTTTCTTCAGGATCTATATGCGAAAAGGCACAAGTCAGGGAAGGTTGGGTTCCTCCACATTTCAGTGACAGGACACAGTGAGAGCTTTTAAACATCGTCAGAAGACATTTGCTGTTGTTATTAGATGAGAATCAATCCCAGTTCTCAACGTCACCAGTTCGGATTTGCCATACCATGAGGGAAATCCTTACCTGCCCTTCAGTGACAGCCTGACCAAGGCTGGTATCTGCTGCTGCCTGCCATCCCCAGCTTCTCTTCTGTCTCAGAAAAGGCTTAAAGCCCTTGAACTCTCTGAGACTGGCATATTTGTCAAGCAAGAGAGAGAAGTCTGACAAGAAACACGGACAGTCACAGTCCTAACTGGATTGAACTCGTAGAGAAATGATGTCATTACTGGCTCCGAAGGTTTTCCAAGAGGAAACTTCAATCGTTTACCCTGAGCTGCAGCTCCAGCTGCATTAAACACTGTTTTCCAGCTCATAAAATGAGGCACAATTTTTTACATGCTGTTTGTGGTGACAGCATAATCAGTCTTGCTGGGAGCCAGGCTCCAACAGGCCAGAAGCTGCGAAGAGCCCTGTATGAGGCCCCCAGCCTCCCAAGTTTCAGGCTGATTTCTTCGGGATTTTATTTTCCCCAGTAAAACTCTGATTCTCCCCCATTTATCTATTCATTTGTTTATTTACGCACCTGTTGAATCTCAATTTATTTTTTTCCCCAGTAAGTGCAGGTAAACAAAAGGAGACTCACTTCAGGGGAAAAAAAGGATGTTAATAGCCTCACAGAGGCAGAAGCAAATATAACTTTCTTAAACAAAGCTGCAGGGAGCATCACTGCACACCCAGTGGGGTCTCTGGGGCAAAGTAGGTTTGTTAGCAAAAAAGCACGAACAGAGTTTGTGAGGTTGGGTTTTTGTTGGGGTTTTTTTTTCCTTTTTCTTCTCTTTCATTCCAAGAAATACTTGCAGAAAGCAATGAGAATGTGAAAATAAACCAGAAGTACTGCTTCTGCTTGATTTATCCTGACAGGAGAGGAGTGATTCTGCACTCCTTTCCATATGAAGCAGCATGGAGTAGCCCCACTGTAAATCACAACCAAGCGAGGTGGATTCTTGTTTTCTTTTCTATTTTTTTCCCCTCCTCTATCACTCTTTTCAAGCCTTATTTTACTTGTTTTCCTTACTGTACTTCCTTTCCTCACATTCTGGATTTACACCCTTTCTCCAGTCCAGCCCCAGTTTTTCCTAAGAAATACAAAATGAAAAGCTCTGGTGTGTGGTATTGTCCTTACACAAATAAAAGGACTAGGGGCTGAGATCCTCAGCAGAAATCTGGAACGCAGCTGGACCTTACTGCTGAATTGGGTTTGTTGTGTTTGCACAGATCCAGTGAAGTCTGTTGTAAAGATCACTGATGTCAGTAGAAAGATTTCCATTGACTTATGAGGACTGTGGATGAGGGCTTTGGATTCGGCTTGTGATAATGACCAGGCCCCTTATCTGGTAAAGAAAACATCAATAAAACCCTGGGCAGTTGAAGTTTGTCATTATCACCTCCAGTTGCCCCTCTCTGTTGATGCTTATCCTCTCTCAGACATGGTGGCAGGATAAAGAAAATGCAGATATTGCTTCCTCCAAGAACCTTGTGCTAGGATCCATGAGACATGATTTTCTCTCTGGAAATTCAATTTCTGAGCCCCATACTGTCTCAAATGACCAAATGGAAAAGACAGTAATTGCTGAGAAACTTATTGACTTTTCCTTTTTAATTAATCCTAAGTGGAAGAAAACCTGCAGTTCCCTGTCCAGACAGTGTATGTGAGAGAGGAGGANTAGGATCCATGAGACATGATTTTCTCTCTGGAAATTCAATTTCTGAGCCCCATACTGTCTCAAATGACCAAATGGAAAAGACAGTAATTGCTGAGAAACTTATTGACTTTTCCTTTTTAATTAATCCTAAGTGGAAGAAAACCTGCAGTTCCCTGTCCAGACAGTGTATGTGAGAGAGGAGGAGGGGAGAGAGAGAGAGAGAGGAGAGAATCATAATTAAAATAACTCAAATTAATCTTGGTGAGTGCTCCTGCCACTTCAGTGCTCCGAATGTAAGGGGAAAGTGTCATTTTACTCCAGCCTCTTTTGTTTCAAATGTCAGCTCGAATGAGGACCACCATACACCAGTCCTGACCCATCTGAAGCAAGGCTTTTCTGCTTGCTACAGCATCTGTAGCCTTCCAGCCACTGCAGTAGGTCAAAATGCTTCACATTTCTTCTCTGTGAGGCCTGAATGTGCATCACATTCAGCAAAGCGGAAAAAACCCTGCTGTCTAGGGAAGTGGGTGGTGGCAGAGTGGCTCCCGACACATTGATGAACTTCCTGGGTGATCCCAGGTGAGAGAGGAGGGCTGAACCCCCTTGGCTCATCTCATTAAGGTCATAGAATCATAGAATGGTTTGGGTTGGAAGTGAACTTAATCTCATCTAGTTCCAACCCCCTGCCATGGGCAGGGGCACCTCCCACAAGACCAGGTTACTCAAGGCCCCATCCAGCCCGGCCTGGAACAACATTCAGGGATGGAACATCCACAGCTTCCCTGGGCAAAATGTTCTGGTGTCTCACCACCTTCACTGTAAAGAAATTCTTCCTAAGATGGTCTACACAGATTCCTACTAGCACCCCCTCCCAAAATCTTAGCTGAATGATGTTTATAAAAGCTTCAGGTTTTCAGGTAGGCCGTGTTTTTAGGCCTGCTGTATTTCTCCAGCTGGAATAGGGCAGACAGACATAGCTCAGCTGCCACAGGGCCACCTTTCTGCGGTCATCATGCAACACATTCACAGCACACCTCAGTAAATACTGGACCCGTAAGGTTTGATTGGCAAATCGAGTGGTGAGGATGCCAGGGAGAGGTGAACAAGAAACCTCTGCAGACTCTACACACACTGGATGATCTGGCTGCACGCAGCTCTTTAGGAAAGCGGTAAACTCTGATTTTTTGGCCTGCAAAGCAGCCAAACTGGGCCAAACTGCTTGCCTTTGAGTGATGTCTTATTGATGGCAATGGAAGCTGACCTCGGGAAAAAACATGTTAAGCCGGAAAGAGAAACTAGTGCTCACATGCAGCACTGGTCAGCATGTGCCACAGAGAGGAAAGCTCTTTCTCCTGGCCACCGCAAATAGCAGCTACACAACCCCCCATGCCTGCAGCAAACCCGGCCCCAAATGAATTTCATAACATAATTTAATGACAAACAGTGACTTAGCTGACAATTAATCCTTTCTTCTAGAGAAGGAGCCTCATGCTATGTTTAGCTCCTTCCAAAGAAAGAGCAGCAGCCTCTTAGAGAGAGAAAAATAACCCCGGGACTTCATCCTGGTGCTTGCCTTGCTCGGAAGGAGCAGGACTCGGCGGGAATCTTCATGCTTCGCATTGCAAGTTTGTTTTATAAACCCTCGGCTTCGTTCCCCGGCTCGCGGAGCCTCCCAAGCCAATTAGATTACATAACCTAATGAAGTCAATCGCAGACGAGCACAAAAAGCTGCTGTTTGATCTGGGTTCAGAGAAACACCCTCCATCTAGTAAGAGGAGCTAATGAAGGCCGACAGCTCAGGAGGCAGGAGCAATGTAGCTGCACAGGGCTGGGACTTCAAGGCCACCCCCAGCCTCAGTGCAAGCAAGAGCGTGACTGGACAGTGAATCTGCAGTGCCAGCCATGTCGAGCAAGGCAGATCTTCAGAGACCTCTTCTAGACCATTCTTTCCACCCCTCTGCCCTCTTGCCCTGCAGCCTCCCCCCTGGCATGTGCTTCTCAGGTCTTTCCAAGCTCCTTTGTTTTATTTTAGGTTTTTTCCTGTTCGCTGAGAAGTTGTTGCTGGGATTAAAAAGGCATCGGAAAAAACATCAGTATGAAAGAGACACACTGAGAAGAGAGCAGATTAACCCACTCTGCAGAGAAAACTCCTCATTTCTGGAGTGTTTGTTTTGAAAATGTCACTTCAGCGGGTCACAGAATTCATGAATAAAATCCTATCCTTATTTCCATTCAAAAAGGAATAAAGATTTATTACCCAGCCTCACCAGGAAAGCAGTATTGACCTACCGATGAGTCAAGGTCTACAGCATTGCATGCAGGAATATTTATTGCTTTTAATTACCATAAGCTAGCAAGGAATTTGTTTTAATAGATTTTTATTATTATTGTTTTATTGTTCTGTGGGAAAAGTAAGTGCAGGGAAAAGAAAGAGTGAATTGCCAGCAAAATCTCCTGAGAATACATAGCAATGGAATGAAAGACAGCTTGATGCTGATGGGTTAAATAAAAGGTCACTGGCATTCAAGAGATCTTGGCAGCACATTGGCAAACCTGCTTTGAAGCATCATTAACCCCATTTTACTGATGAGAAAAATAGAGGCAGGGAGCAGCCCTAAAGATCTCCAAAGACAGTATCAGGGATCCCCAGGGGAGGAAATTCAGTGTCAACATCAGAAAATTTTGTCTCAGATGGTTGCTTCTGGTTTGCAAACTGGAACTGGTGAATTCAGAAGCGTAGAGATGCTCTGGCCCTAGAAATGAAGTGAACATCTAGGGGGCAGCTGGCTGAAGCCATCCTCTGACACCACCTACAGGATCTGGAGACGTGAGCTCCACAGCTCCAAGGCCTGGCCCAGGCTGCTCAGGGCAGTAGAGGAGTCCCCATCCCTGGAGGGGTTTCAAAGCTGTGCAGAGGTGGTGCTGTGGTTTAACGGTGCCCTGGAAGTGTTGGGTTAATGGTTGGACTTGATGATCTTGAATGTTGCTTCCAATCTATAAGATTCTCTGGTTCTGTGAATGCATGTGTGTTGCAGGGCAAGAGGAGTCAGCAGACTAATGTGAGTCATCATGTTACCTACTCTGTCTCCTTTCACACATCCAGCTTTCCTTCCCAGCCAGGGGTGATGGGAACCTTTCAGTCGGAGAAATGTAAGGCAGGCTTGGTGCAACGGCAGGTGATTGACAGGCAGGCTGTGGTAATGAAGTCCATTTTTATTTTTTATCTCTTGTCAAGGTACAAGGACTCGGCCAGTGTCCCAGGTAATGAGTGTTCCCTCTCCCTCTCCCTCGCTTGGATACGAAAGTGTGTGTAGCCATGTGTAGCTGTGTTAACACTACATTACTAAAACCAATCCCAGGAGCCTGTTACTGCTGCACACCTCAGCGGCTCCAGCGCTTCCTCACGTTGATTTGCATTCATGCAGTTTGTGTAAACAACGCTGTTCAGGGAATATAAATAACTGTGGCCAGGAATGCACTTCGGCTGCTCGGCCTCGGGAGCTCCTTAGCGTCCATCAGTTGCTGCTGCAGGGCTGGAGCATGTTGCCGGGAGGACAACTCAGCTCCCTTCCCCAAAATGGAGGATCCTGTTGCACCCCAACCTTTCTGTCTCCATCTCTAGCCCAAGAAGCCAAGGATGTTCCACTGGAGACTGCTTTTCAAGGGGGCTTGTCATCCTAACATGAAAAATTGATGAGAAAGCCTTTAAAAAGAGCTCAATTTTGATACATTCATGATGCTTACATGTGAGACCTTTTGGGGAGGTACTGCGTTTCAGGCTATTGTTACGAGAGCTCTCTATAGATGCTGATCAAGATAAGCAGACACTACCAGAAAGCAATTCAGATTTTTGGTGGTCCAATTTGCCTACGAGACGACTGATTCCCTCCTATACATAGGACACGTAGTGTGTTGCATCACTGCCCCATTAGGTGAGATAAACCGATATCCCTCAAGTTCATGCCCCACTCCTCCAAAGAAAGGCTCAGGATTTGCAAGATTTAGCCCAAATTCACTTGAACAAGAAGCCCAGTGTACACCATGCTCAAAGATATTACAAAAAAAAAGTCCTCAGTATGAAACCAGGTAAAACTCTGCCTGTTTCAAATATGCTTTGACCCAAGCTCCGAGATCTGAAGCCCAAAGAACTGCTCACACACGCGTGTTTGAAGTGCTGCTGCTATTGATCATGACGCCAGAGGGATAGCACCCTCGTGCTTGACCACCATAATTTCCTCATGATGTATTTGCTTCATCTCTCCTTGACTTCCGCAGACAGGGGCAACGTCTTCAGAAGCACCACCTGGGAACTTCATGTTAATTAGTCATAAGCTTACATAAAACTCTCAGGTGGAGGCAACAAAACCAGATCAAGTATTTTTTTCTTTTTTTCACTCAGAGTAAGAGCAAAACCAGCTAAAAGCACTAAATATTAAAGGGATTAAAGCTGAATTTTTCTGTTCTTTTAAGGATCCATATAAAGCCTGGTCTGGAGTTGCAAACTTACCTCCAGATTTGGATCCATACCCACTCCTAAAGTTAGCATAGAAGATGACATATTTACATTTTTTTTCTCTTGAAATCTAAAATTCCAAGAAAATGTTGGCAGAATCTCCACAGATTCCTGAAGTCTGCGTCTTTGCTGTACATTTATGCCTTTCTCAATCCTTTCCGTTGTGGTTTTTTTTTTTTACTTTAGTTGAGTTGAAGTAACTCAGATTAACAACACACACTCTGTTTAATTGGCTTCATATGGTTCTATTTTAACATTTGAATTAGAATAATATTTCAGAAAATGACTGCTATTATTTTTTAACAGATGGCGAAAGATCCACCAACATAGGAAGTGAGTCACAAGTTGTACTGTAAATAATAAATAATAATAATAATAATAGTTCTGCTGACAGTGTAACAAGGGCTCCGATTTGCTATCACACAGGAAAGCTAATAAACCAAAGTGGAAGGCGCCGCCGAAATCTTTTGTTTTAATTAGCAGTGAACAAATTCGTTCTGCCAAATGCTGAACCCACTGGAACACTGGTGGCTTCACATTTTGCTTAGGAGACAATTTGAAACAGTAAGGAGGAGGTGGAGGGGGAAGCCATACTCTAATGAGAAAATCAAGTACATGCATCTCCAGCTGGGCTTCTTTCAGGGCCATTTCACAAGTGGAGCAGTGAAAAAAAGTGCTGAAAAAAATAATAGTGATTATGACATGAATTTGTGAGTGTCTCCAGAGCGGTGGCCTTTGCTTAGTGCAGCCTCACAGTGCAGTCCCTGTAAAACACCCAGGTGTAGCTATCATTTCCTATATTTGCTTATGGTTGGATGCTGCACTTGACCCTGCAGCCACCTGCCTGGATTTGCACATGTTCTTCCCCTAAAGAAGATGCTACCATGGCCCTACTGCAAGCAAAAAAGGTGGTCATGGAGCAAGCTGTGCTCTGCCTGAGTAATGCCTCTACATCACAGCTGGCTCCAGAGATGTTCAGCCATCCCATTGAAAAGCACCTTCTATATCACTTAGATCTAATGCTCTGTATAATACCTTTGATAGCTGGACACCATGGTAATTGATTCTGTAGACAAAGAGGTGAAGGAATGGGTGTATATCAGAAGACCTTGGCAGAAGAGAAGGTTTGGCAAGCTAACTACTCTAGGTCTAAACCATGCCCTCATTTCTTCCATATCTGTGTGACTGTCATTGTCACGAATAACATTTTTACAACCAGTGAGAGTTTGGGTTCTCTGTTGCTAGCAGAGAAGGGGGTAAATACACACAGCACTGCCCACTCCCTGTTGGTTCACAGTCACACTGTGGCTTTCTGACAGTGGGCTTAAATAATAAATTCTCTGGGGTTTTTGTTTGTTTGTTTGTTTGTTTAAAGCTGAATTTTCTTTCTTGGCTCACATAACAGAACAAGAAAGTACAGGCCCAGATTTTACTATCAACTTTTTCTTGGCAAAGAAATGGTCTCAGCTTATATCCATGGGGGATTTTTTGACAATGTGACCCTCCTTTTGTCCCCGAGACCTTGCATCTTCAGAAATGACTTTGAGGATGAAGCTGACATGATGACATGAAAAGGGTTTCATCACTTTTGATCTCTCCAGGCTTGTTTAGCTGCTGCTGGTAGGAGTCACCAGCAGCTTCTAACTCGCCTTTGCTTCTCAGAGCTCTCTCCATCCTTTATAATGCTGAGAAAGTGGAATAGAATGGAGCCAGAGCAGAGATGTTCACTGTCCCTGAGGAGCTGTATGACTGAATTGTTGCAAGCAACCAAGGAAACCGTGACCAATGTACCACAAATATCTGTGGCTTCCCTTTCCAGCCTACAGAGAAGAGTGGGGCCCTACTAAGGAGCATTGCCTCTTTTAAAAATGACAGATGTCCCTCACATTGCCAGAGACCAGCAGAGGACCCTTCTCTGAGTCATGTTGTCACATAGAGTGGCTGCCTTCTTACAACCTTTCCTAGACAGAGAAACATGAATGATTTGCTCCCTTTCTTTGCTGTGCACAGAAGCATGTGGACCTGTTCCACCATTTCCCTGTCCATCCAACTACCTTATGTCTACAGAAAGCTACTTACTGCTGTAATACCTAAGTGACTCCTGTGTAAAACCAACAAGAGAAGTCCTAGGAGAACAGAGAGCTAAAGGAGAGGAGCAACAGAGTTAGCGTGGGTGAGTTCGGTTGCAATACAATACCCAGCTGCTGAAGCCTCACTACCACACAGGTCTGCCAGGACCTGATTTGCGCTCTGTGTAGAGTATAACTCAACATCTGAACTCTAACAAATTCTCTGCAATCTACTCCACAAATTCAGGTTTGATGGGACATCAAGGGCTCAAGCCCACAACGAGCTTGTTATCCCCTTCAGTGATTGAGTGCTTTAGATTTCCCCAGTGGGGACTCATTCTGACTAGATGTAGGCGTCATTGTCTATGTCTGAGTTAATCATCCAGACTCCCTTCATCATCAAGGGAGAAATAGCACACCTAGGGCATGACTCATCTGACTTATTAGATGTGTCCCTTCTGCACGCCTAGGGTACAAGTAATCACCTGTCCTGCATAGCTGCTGCAATGAAACGCAGCGTGCACTTGGAAAAATTTACAACAGGTTAAGCCCGTGCCAGATTTTGACACTTACCCTATTCTCACCCCAGAGCCTATCTCAGAAGGCATCTGAATTTCTGAATTCCGCTCATAATTAATTCATAGTTAATCTTGAATAGGTGTGATTTTAATAATCGTTGAGTAGATCTAATACTGCAGAATTGCCGCACCATTGAACTCGAAATTACATGAAATAAGACAGCTATTTAAATAATGGCCTCTTCTGAGCTCGGGTGTTTGGGTTTCTTTGTTACAGAGATATCCAGAAGCAGTAAGTTGCTGTCACGATGTTACACTATTTCTGCAGCTCTGTAGCCAAGCCATTAATATATTTTAGCGAGTTACAATCTACCTGGGAAGCTTCTTGCCTATTTATCTGCAGTTTCACAGGGGATAATAAGAAAGCATCTGTTCATTGCTTAGAGTTTTCTATTGTACAACTAAAAATATGATAGTGATTGCTCTTTGCATTTATTAATTGGCTACAATGAAGTAAAATATTGAGCATTAAATGATCTTTGTACATTAGATAGTTAATGGTCATCTCAATTAGATGTCCTTCCTCTGTGAATCTTTTTAATGAAACTGTGCTTCTGGTCCAAAGTTGGGGATAACATGTTTATAATGTGCAGTAATTCAGACATTGTACACATCATGTAAAATACTTCTGATGTAGTTTTACTCATTTAACTGAAACCAAATTGTGAATAATCTTTCTGCTCTCCTCAACTTTTTTGAACTTCTCAGCATCAAAATGATTGATGGATTGCAATGAGTAAATAAGTGGAGATTTAATACAAGCTGTGATTGAGGAAAGATCTTTAAAGTGACTTAACAACAGAGAAAATGACTAATCATGACTAATAATCAAATAGTGATACATCTGGGAACACAGAGATATTCAGATTTCTTTAAAGCATCTTATGCTGCAGCCATACCTAAACCCCCCTGGAAATAAGAAAAATGAGATTTGTCATCTCAAGTTTATTTTTGCCCACACAATTCATATAAATGTCCATGTGAACTGGAAGATGACATGGACAAAATTTAGGAGTGTCCTTAGGATGATTTTGCCTAGATTGCCTATAAGGATTCCAATGCCATTTATCAGTGGGGATAGATAGCCTAATCAATTTTAATTTAAAAGTCTCCTATATTGCAGTGATGTGGTTCCAGAAGTTTATAGCATGTTCCAGACACCTGATCTGCTACAATGCCAGCCAGCAGAACCACTTTTTCCTATGGCACCAGTGATATATTCCAGCATACTACCCCATAGGATTTATACATCAGTATTTTCATCCACCTCATGAGATTCACTTTCTTCCTTTTTTATTTTATATCTCAGATTATTTTCTGCCATCAAGTCCATCTGTTGGCCTGTGGCTCGCCATAGGTTTTGGGTTCCTCTTTAAAAGGCTTGATGGGAAATGGATGAAAATGAGTAGAAAACACCAAATCTACAACCAGAAATGTTATGTATGAAAGGAGAAGGATTAACAGGATTACCCAGATGGAGCAGACAATTTCTAGCCCAGCCATAAGTACAACGCACAGTATGTGTCTGGAAGTGAAGAGTTTTTCCAGTGGAGTCAGACAAGGCTATATATCATTGTGAAAAGATTATCATTAAGGAGGGAGCTTCACAGTCCTACATCATTACAAGAAGTCGTGTGATTCAGTTTGCAAGTGGCCACGAGACAGGTCAGTCCAGAGCACTATGAAGAGGAACTGGTGGAAGATATTGGATGGGAAAAATTCTGGGTCTAGGCTAGGAAAAATAACTACAGAAGAAGACATTTTTGTGCACCCCCAGTGAGGTGCTGGATAAGCAATGCACCATCACAAAAATGCTATAGCCTGGCCTCTGTTTGAATCTCCTTGGTGTCATCTATGGCGATGATTGTCACAAGCACCCATTCTTTTGGCTGTTAATTCCTAGATCATTTAAAACATTGTGTCTGGGAAGATCTGTACAATCCCAAGACATTTAAAAGTGATGGCATCCAGCCGAGGAAGAGAAATTATGAAGTTCTTCACGAAAGCAACACGGCTCAACCACTGGGATTTGCACCCACCACAATCAAAAAGTTTCTCTGTTTTATATTAACTACGGATACTAAGTAGGTTAGAAACCATTGGCATCTCCATGGTACGATCAGAATTTATGACATTAAAGACTGCGACCTGAAGAGGTAGAGTTTCTCTCCTTGCTTCACCTGCATCCTGTGCCTGGCAGCAGGAATAGCCCCATCCTTGCAGTCCAACTAGCAAAATAATCACCTTGCAGAGGTTCTACAGACCTCAGGGGAAGCAGAAGTATCAATGATTCACCTCAGCACTTTTGTTTTACCCCAGCTGGGCCATACCAAACACAGCTCCTGATTAGTTTCCTCCCTAGGTCTGCTTTATCCCTAAGGGAAAAAATAAAGATAGCATTTTTCAGAGCTCCATCTGGGTCTGACTCCCATGGATAGACTTACACCATCTTTCCTCCTCCTACCCTGGGTCTCTAGTACCCATCTATGCTCTGGACCCTTGGGTGGTGTTCAGCAGAGTGATGTTTCCCTGTGGGGAAGATTCTGCTGCTGAGCATGGGAATATGGTAGCAGGAGGAGAAACAGCACACGAGAGAGCCTCGACTTGTAGAGAATTTCATCACCATGTGCCACCATCCGTGACCCCTTGTACGATGAGCCAAGGGGCTTTTCTGATTCCAATTCTGATTTGATAAGTGGAGGGAAGCATTGAGTTTTATAGCCCTGTTGAAAGTAAACATTGATTTTTAAGGCCTAATCGTCTGCTGCAGCTGAAAAACATCCAAGGATTTTTTATTATTATTATTATTATTTTTGTAGCTCAAATTGATCAGCTGGAGAGGGGAGGAATAAAAAGGAAACTGAGAAACAGCTGCAACTTCATTTTTTCTGTTGCCCAGGCAAGGATGCTGCTGTTCTGTCATTCACATGGCCCCTACTCTGCTGGGATGATGCCGGCAGCCAAGGATGTGCTGCTGAATGAGCCCCTGTCAGCTGCCATCCTCGCTGGCTGGCTCGCTTCTAGCTCCTATTTAGCTTCCTCGCTGGCTCCCTCATAAATATTCACACCACACAGCCAGAGGAAGACATTGTTTTTTGCCTTCATTTCCATATTCAGCATGACATCAAAAATGATTCCGAGATGGGTTCAGCAGGGGCTGCACATCCAGGGAAGAGGACAAGAGACGGCAAGGTGTATGTGTTGGGNGCATCTGTAAATGTTTGGAAGATATGAGCATCAGTTTATGAAGCAGAATGGAAGGGGAATTTAATGGGGAGGTGGAACCAGACACGTTGAGATTGGTCTAATTTTTGTTCTTTCCTTTTGTTCGTGTTCCTTCATTAGTGAGACATTTTACTGATGGTATGTAACCACTGCTTATAAAGACAAAAATATGTATAATTGGTTGTGAGCCATTACGGAGACAACCCTACTTCAGCTGTCAGACTAATTTGCTCCTATATAAAATCATTATCCTCACGAGATCTTTCAGTGTATCTCAAGCCACTGAATCTGACATTAGATGTTATGTTCCATACCACAGACATTGCCTTTATTTGCCTGAGATGGAGAATGTCAAAGAGTCACAGCTTCCATTGACAGAAAGGGATTTAGTCAACAGTACTCTAGTGGTGATGGAACACACGATTCAGTACCTCAGGACTGGTTTTTAGACAGACATTCAGGCTGGAGAGAAAGCCTGTGAGAAATAGCAAATTCTCCACATCCCATGGTAGATGTTCTAGTAATTAATTAATACCCTTTAAAAAAAATAATTAAAAAATAGTCTACATTTTCCACTCAACTCAGTTCTGTGTCAGTTCCCAACTATGTGATGTTGCTACACTGCCTGCCAGACTAAAAAAGACTCTTTCACTGACATTGTTAAGTATAAATGGAAGGGCTTTTATCACTTAAGACTTTGAAATATCTTGAAAATATCTTCATTCTAATTTTTTTAAAAAAAAGGGGGGGGGGTTTCAGGTCTCCTTCTGTGATTCTATGAAGTATACGAAAAATTTAATAGTTTCTATTTGATTGTTAAGCTGAAATACATTGGCACATTTCACTCCTAGTGAACTTCCAGGATTCTCCCCATTTTCCAGGATGTGTATTTCCACAGAAGTTCAGTTACAAATTTATACTAACTTCTTTTTTCTGAACTGAAATCTGATTATCTGAAAATTCTCAATCCATTCCACCTGAAAGCTGTCTTATAGACATCTTCCTAGGGGGAAAATAATGGAAAAAACTTGAAATTCTCATTCATTTTTAGTTCCACTTCAGTTACGTGGCTTCTCCCCACCACGTAACTCATAAAAAATGCAATTGCTTTCATCCAGTGCCGAAAGCATGAAGGTAACACACCTTTGTTGCTATGAAAAACACAAAAAGAGCATTAATTCCTTTGGTGAGCAACACACAAGATTATTGCAGCAACACCAAGTCTGTTTATGTGGTTTACGTACGTTATAGTGAACATCGGTATTGAGGTTTATGTGTTTCTGCCATGGAGAATCTAGTCTTTAATTACAGTGAAAGAGGTATTCTAATTCTATTCCCTAATGGTAAAAGATGATAACTTTTCCTTTGAAAATACTCCTATGAGTAAAATTTTGTCAAGATTTTTTCCCTGCAAATTAACACGATTTTCCTTTTGAGTTTTGTAAGGGAAGAAACACCTTTCTTATAAACTATCTGGGTACCGGGCCACTTTAAGGTTAGCTGTGCGTGAAATAAAAAGCTGAATTTATTCAGACGTTGAAAAATTCTTCTGATGTTTTGTTGGGGTTTTTGTGTTGGTAACTGAGAGTACTGACTGATTTACATACACTTGATGGCCTAAGATACACTTGTCTTTGCTTTTATGCAGTCCTATCACCGCATAAAAGCACAGCACTTTGATTTAGCACAATTTTTGGACAGCAATGCACTTTCACTACAAGGAAAGGTGAAAAAATTAGATTCCTGGTTTACTGACTGCAGAAGTACACCCTGAGAAGTGTTGCTCTTCCAACCCGTAGATGTCACGCTGTCTTGCATTACAATTCTCTGAGCTGTTATAGCCTCTAATCACATTTCCCCAATTTTTCCTGTCTGTGTTTTTGCTGTTTCTGCTAAGACCTGTGACAAGAGGTTCCAATCAAGATTGAGACCCTGCCACGCCAGACACAAAACAAAACCTTGTAAGACCCAGTCCTTGTCCCCAGTAGGTCGAATGCTGCAGAGGAAAAGTAGACAAAGAGTCAGAAGGCAATTAAGAGGTGCAGACATAGTACGTGGCTCATTTGCTGTCTTTTAGCAGGTTCCAGGCAAACCATTAACATCTCTAACTTCTACCACACCTCTTTCTGAAGCTGTATTACACAGAATTACACGTTAGTGAGAAACAGTATAAGGACTAGAAATGCAGAATGGAAAAGCGGTCTGTGGGTGCTCAACACAGGTTGTGTTATTGGAGTTACCACATATTTGGTCTCTGAACTGTGATTTAGAGCCCTAAAACTTCCAAGCTTGGAAATGTTGACCCTTCATCTTGTGAAATGTTCTGGCTTTGGTGTGCTTACGGCACCCACCTCAGCTCTACATTTAAATAAATGTTTGTGTTTAATGATTGCTCCTTATCTCTTCCACACAGTGTTAATAAGAAATTGAAAATACTTCTGCTGTACCACATGAGCCATTGCACCTGGGCATCAGCTTTCAAGAAATGACATTTCCTGAATACTGCTCATCAAGATTCACAAGCACCTTGCGATACATATAAACCTTATGAGCCCTAGATTAAAGATGGGTACCTGAATAAGAGGCATGTAGAGTGATGCTCCAGAAAGGAACACAGCAAGAAACTGTCAGAGCAATGAATGGCACGCAAACATTTTCTTTCCAATTCCTTTTAGACAATATTCCCATTGAATCTAGTGAGAAATAACACACTATATGCAGTATTGAGCTCACTCAAACTGACATAGACACAGTGAATTCATTGGAGTTATGCTGATTTACACTAACACAATAGCCAGTCCATCATACTTATTCAAATTTAAATATTTTTTCCCCCTCTTTGACTTAATCAGGGTTGTTTTCCCCCTGGAGCATCAATAATGATATAGTTGAAGTATTTATTTATTGCAAATTCTCACTTTAATCAAGTGATTTTTCAGTGGACCTCGTTTAGCCTTGAAGTAATTGTTCTACTGATGCTTCAGCATAAAGAGATTGGACAATTCCTGATTAATAAATTTCCAAATGTATTGTCAAGAACATGCAAGCAGAGCATCGCTCTTTGCAATATGGCCACATGGATGACAGAGTATTTAGGCTGTGGAGCAGATATAAGCATGCCAGTGGAGCTCAAATTAAAAGCTTGATCATTTTTCTCCTATTCATAGCAGGATCCACCTGCAATACAGCAGAGGTGGATTGTCAGTGAGAATTCTCTTACTTCCTCTTAATGAGTTTTCCACTCATTAATATTTGCATTATTCAAATGAATGACAACAAGGTTAGAGGCTCCCCACTGGTTGTTGCAACAATTTGGATTGATTGACAAGTTCTCAAAGAAGAAGAGTGAAAGGAGTGAGAAAGGGAAAAGAAAAAGGAGTGTACAGTCTGTGAAGACAACTGCCAATGGAGGATGAAGGCAGAGGCCATTTTCTTGCGGGAGACAAATACCCCAGAGAGGTTGAAAGAGGTGAAAGGAGGGACATTAGAGGCTGTGGAGTAACTATGATTCTTCCTGGCCAGGGCTGGAAATTTCAATCAATCAAGAGACATAAAAGAGGACCCAAGCAACAGAGTATGGTGCACACTCTGGTGCCACACATTTACAACAGAGTTAGAGTCACCAAGAAGAGCTCATGCAAAAGCATGAGCATCCCGCAAAAGCAGCTCCATCCTTTGAGACGGGAAAGAAGAGGAGTTGGATATTGCCATTCCTCAGTGGTCTTCCCTTTGAGATTCTTGGGACTCCTCAGAATGGTCATACAGAGGATAACAGCAAAGAAAAGCAAAGTTTTGTTTTTCCAGTTGATTTTTCTTTTGAGGTTTCTTTTGATGGTTTGATGATCTCCAAGAAAAACTCGTTAAAGTTTCCCCTTCAGTCTGTTTCTGCTGAAAGTCCTGACCCTTTCTCATTCATTCTTCTGGACAGGAGCTGTAAACCAACAGTGAGTCATGACCAAATGGCTGGTATCACCAATCCTACAAACCGTTTGGGGGGAAGAAGGTATAATACCTACAAAAAAGTGTGTTAGCAGAGACCTGGCCATTTTAACAATTTTGGTAGCGTCCCTGGACAGAGTCAGATCATCTGGCCGTGTTCAATAATTCTTCTT
>WEIS01020676.1:215-12415 GCA_013389965.1 Todus mexicanus | reverse complement strand
TAAAGGCTGCCAGGGATGGGGCTTCCACCACCTCTCTGTGCCAGTGTCTCACCGCCTCATGGGGAAAAACTCCTTCCTAACATCTAATCTGAATCTGCCCACCTCTAGTTTTGCTCCGTTCCCCCCAGTCTTACCACTACCCAACACCCTGAAAACTCCCTCCACAGATTTCTTGTAGGCCCCTTAAGATACTGGAAGGCCACAATAAGATTTCTCGGAGCCTTCTCTTGTCCAGACGGAATAACCCCAACTCTCAGTCTGTCTTCGTAACCAGCAACCAGCCTGCAAACTGTGAATGCAACACCCATCTCCAGCTCTCAGATCAATGGGGCCCATTTCCCACCTACTACATATGCCACAGGACATCCCAACAGCTGCTTCTTACCGCCTTTCTAACATCTAGCGTTGTTTAGGTTTCACCTTCTTGCAGGAGAGGGTTCTATTCAATTTTTCTCCTTTTGTGCACTGAGAGCAGTAGGATGACTGATGAGGCAATAACAACTGGTGAGCAGTTAAAAAAAAATTGGGAGAGAAGAAAGTTATTTTGCTTGAACAAGTTTGAAAAGGCTATAATATAAGCAAAATATATAAATATGAAAGAGTCAGTCACTAGATACTATTTATTGCATTACACTTGTTGTGCTTGGGAAAGGACAGCAAATATTTTGAGACATCTAGAAAAATCACTAAAATGTGATCCCTAGAAACAAGTCACAATAACTGCAAAAAGGCAGAGTTGGCCTGCTGCGTCTCAGGAGATTCCAAAGTGCTCATGATTGAGCATTCGTACGAAGGTCCCTGACAGCTGGAGTTGGACAGTTTGTCTCATTTATTTAATTAAATGACAGAAGTTGTTCAAACTTCCATGAGCAGAACAGTTATAAACAAACGTATCTGAGACTAGTAGTTGAGAACAGGCTTCCCCTAAACCCAGCAGAGTCCCAAAGAGTCCACATCTGCCTGCCACATTGCTGTGACCTGTGCGTGCCATCTCCTCTTCATCACTTAACTCTCTTTACACTGTAGACACTGCTTGGGCACCATGGGCACTGCTGTTATGACCCTGTTTTCTGTGAGATCATTCCTATGTCAAAATCTAGGTCTGCTGTGATTTGAGTTTAGCGGTAGGAACCCTTCTGGAATGCTTTAATGACCGTGGTGAAGAGTACTGAACGAGAGTCAGTAATTAGGTTCTCCACAGCTACTTGGCTTCCCATGTGCTGTAATGTCATTTAATAAGATGGTGTAAAGAACCAGGAAGCTGACCAGCAGTTCTACTGAACCGGAACGTGCCCGTGTCGTCTCCTCCTCACCCTTACACAAGGCTATTAGTTAAGGAGGAAGAATTACCCAAATGTAGGATATACGGGTCAAAGAAACTGGTGCAGCTCAAACCTGTTTTAATTCTTGCAGGTGGTGCAGGTTATCGTTTTACATGATGGATATTAATCCAACGGAATTCAACTAGGAAGGAAGGGAGGACAAGGAGTTTAGTGTCTCTCATTGGCTGGACTTCAGGAATTACCCAAACTGAGTGTTAGTTGGTTGCTCCCATGATGTCGTCATAGTTTTCTTCATTAGAAGTACTCAGGCCCCTCCTGAGTGAAATAAGGTATCAATGTCAACACCACCCTTAAAAATAAAACTTAATCGGCATTGAACATAAACTGTGTCAAGAGGTTTGACTAACTTACAGGAGGTGGGTTCTGGCTTTTGGGGGGCTTCTTTCTTGGTATATAAACAATGTCTAGATCAATCTGTGATCCTTTTAACATTTCTTCACCATGAGACCTCCCGATGGGCTCAAGGATACCATACCGGTGGTCAGTTTGTCAATGTCTTCCCCTTACAGGATGGCTTGTTCTTGATTCTGCCCTTGTCCAGTGATAGCTTTTCTTCCTACTGCACCAGGCTGAATACCAAATTCGTTTGGGGGCCAAAAGCTATGAGACATGGACCATATATGTCAGGAGAGTGGGAGAGCATGGTTTCTTCCCAGGTGGGAAGCGATAAAGGTTTGTCAGGCCTTCTTCTGCTCCCTGATGAATATGTCTGGGCATATAGTTTTGTCCTGTGGGACCGAGTAGCCACCGTTGTCTTCACTGGCTTCAAATACAGGGACTTTGATGAATAATGCCCAGTGGCAGCCGAGTCCTGCTGCTGGACAGATTAAGCACAGACTGGTAGCTGGACCACAGAGGAGTTCACGTTGCTACCTCTTCCCCAGCCTCTTTCTCATAAGCCAATGTGCTCTGCACTGCCGTTCCCAGGCTTTTCTATTGTATTATCATACATCAGCATCCAAGAGGAACAGGGATAGTTCCTAAATTTAGGGCTGTCCATCTGGCAACATTATAAATTTTAAGATTAATGTGAAAGTGACTGATAAAGGTGCCAAATGAAGCCATAAAAGTTACCAGAGAACATTCTGTTCCTGTTTTTGCTTTTGAGGAGAATACGGTGTCTTCAGAGTAGGAAGGACTCCGGGTTTTTTTGTTGGTTTTGGTTTGGGGTTTTTGTTGTTGTTTAGGCTTCCAGGCATTGTTCATGACTCACCGAATTCTTTCTCAGCTCAGCTTCCGGTTGGCACACGTGGAAGGACCTGTCTCCAGATCCGTTTACTTACCATAAATGCTCCCGTGTTCTGAGGGGAGAAGTGTCTCTGAATCTCCAGCATGCAGCTTCCGACCACCCCAGAACTGGGTGACAAGATAGGGAAAGGCTAAACCAGAAAGCTGCTGCTTGTCACCTGTTCTGAGGTAAAATGTTTTGCCCTGAGTGCTGCTGAGCTCTCAAGTCAGCTGAGCACTGTGGGAAGAGCAGGACTTTGGTTGGGAGATTCACTATTACTCAGCGTGTTTGCCGAGTAAGTAAAGTCCCTGCTTTTTCCTTTGAATTTCTGCGTGGGTTATCCAGTGGAGAGATCTCTGCCACGGAGGACTCTTCATCACTCTGTGCCTTTCCACTTGGAAAAGGTGAAATGCTGTCTCTAAACCACAATCACAATCACATATTACAGAGCACACTGCCTCCTTTTAACACCTAACTTGTTCCCTTTCTGTGCAGTCATCAGACCTGCCTTTAATAAAGGCTTGTGGGACTCTGGCAAACATGACTCCATCTGTCTGTTCCACTTCAAGGCTGTCAGTGTTCATTTTAGGCTGCATTTCTTGCAGGCAATGTCTCTCTCTGGTAACTGTCCTTACAAGGTTTCTTCAAATTAGATCAAGTCAACAACAGCAAAGCAAACAGCAGCGAGCAAGTCCTCGCTGTCCTCACTCACCTACATAAACAAGTTTGTTTCTCGACATGGAAAACAATACAAATGAAAAATATTACTATTCACACATCTCTACATCAAATTCACTCTTGTGTCCTGATTCAGGAAAGCGATGTTATCAAGGGAAGGACTTAAACATGTGTTTGCAGTTAATTAAAAGGCCTTCTTTGAACAGAGGCAAGTTAAAGCATGTGCTTACATGCTTTTGTTTGTGACCTGTGAAGAAAGACTATAGCTGTAATTGGCATTAAGATAGGAAATGAACATCTTGCTCTGTAAAGAAATTGCTTCTTCTACCTGGTTACCATGTCTGTGGAATCTGAGCTCTTTGGAAGTCAGTGGCAGAACTCCAGACAAGTTGAGGGGGTCAGTGTATCATTCGTCATAGTTCTTCTTAACCTTGCAAAGCAGATTGAAAAAAACCCCTGCAATGCTTTTCCTTCAGAAATATTTTTTTCCCTAATAAAGAAACAACTGTTTTGAAAATACGCCTTTCTTACGTCTAGTTTTGATCTTTCCTTTCTAGGTTAGTTGTTTTGCTCTCTTACTATCAAGCCATTCATTTGATCTCATGACATTTGGCAGCCCACAACTGCTTCATAACTTCAGACACAATTAGCTGCACAGCCAAGCTATAACTGTTTTTAGTGAATATACCTTTATTTTTTATTATTTTTATTATTTTTTATGGACTTAGGAGCTTTTTCTGGCTGCTTTGGTTACCACTTTGTCTGCTTATGGTACAACCAGTATTTTCTTAAAATTCACAAGCAGACAGGCAAAACAGTTGCTCTGATTAGCCGTGCAGTTAATACTAACAAGGTATTAGTTAGAGCTAATACCTTATTCAGCCAATGCTCAAGTAGATCCCACTAGAAGAATCAGCAGCATATTAATCATTAAAGGAAAAAAAAGTCAGAAAATGGTGTTACTCACTTTTGCATGCAGTGTGGCTCTGCTGGAAAGATAGTAACAATGATTCAATGGGGATGGGAAAATTCTATAAATATGGAATTCATGGAATGAAAAAATGTCTTTGCAGCAGATTGCTTGGTAAGATCTTTCATTATTACTAAAATTAATTATCTTTCATACGGCATTTTTAATAAATCATATTGTTAAGCTCTGCCTTTTCGCTATGTTTAGAAAGAAATGTGAGATCACTAGCTGTAATCTAAGCCAGTTCTCTTGGACCAGTGGCAGTGTCATCGAATCAATGGCTGTTTGCTGAGGACAGGTATTGAGAGCAGTGTATGCTAATCACTGTGGTGCCTACCTACACCTAAAGTACAGTGTCAGGCCCTGTCAGAGAACATACAATGTTTTCTGATGTCAAAGTTGGCTATCTGGGGGCAGTGATATCCACTGTCACTATAGGATGCTAGATTTCATTGCTGTAGAATTTCTAAAGGTCACTCAGGTCCTTTGAGGTAAGTCCCTGGAAATTCCTACAAGAACAGCTAATACTGTATGGAACGTGCATGTTCTGGCATTTGAAAAGTCAGTTCAAAACTAGTTCAACAAGTGTTGCTTTGAATTGTGTGAGGCTGCAAAACACCTCTGTGGAATGCTGCTGAAGAAGAGGTGACCTGTGGGGCACATTCTGCCCTGAGAAAAGGGGCCACGCTGGTACACTTCCATGTCTCCTGGGAGCTCAGTGACATCAGGAGCACACTGTGCAAAGATCTGATTTCAGTCCCAGGGACGGAACTGGGCGATATAAGAACTTAGTATGAGAACAGGATTGGCTCAGAAGAGCAAGATCTCTAGGCAAATTGGAATGAAAGCCAGAACATGGGCTGAGTGCATACGGAGCTTACGGGGTGGTTCCTGGCACAGCTGTGAGCACAGGATATGGCACATCCTATCGCTTCTGCTCTGCCAGGCAGGCCGGCCTGCAGCACATCAAACAGCCTGATGGCATGGGAGTAGCAGGGCATGCTCAGGCATGGGGCCCCCCTGTGCTACACGCATTCACAGGCTCCCCACTCTGACCCAGCACCAACAGTTCTGATCTGGAGGGCAGCCTCAGGCTCATCCTCAGCAGGCAATCCAGGTGCACCTCGCATTTCCAGCCAGCTCGGCTCCTCACACATCTCTGCTGCTTTTTTTTATGTCAAGTCCTTCAAGTGGCTGAGTTCTAGCTAGCTCGTCATGTTGCCATCTATAGATTAGATATTAATTGTACCAGCGTGAGATAGATGAATTTCCCTTTATTACTCAAATGGATATATCTGTGTAAAACTGGTATAAAAACACCATTTCTTTTTGCTGCTTGTTTTTGTTAGATCGTGTTGTAGGTGCTGTTAATAGCTGCTTATCAGCCATTAACCAAGCTCATGACCAAGACTGCCCTTTCTAAGCTGCAGATATTCAGAAAGAAGCCATTTGTCATTCTAGCAAATGATGTTGTACAGTTGTGATCTACTGAAAGCAAGTTTGTACCTGCTACAAACATTTTCTGCAGATAACTATTTTGCGAGCTGTTTGAAAAACAACTTTACCCATAGCAAAAAGGAACTTTTTTCAGTTCTGACCATTTAACACTGTCTGTCACCAGAGCTAATGCTGAAGATCACAATCTCAACTCTGAGACTTGCTGGACGTTCTTCCTTTCCCCATGTACCAAATGTGGACTTTGTGGAGACATGAAGGTGGGTGCTGTTTCATCGCCTCTTTTCTTTTCAAGTATCAATTGTATTTGATCCTTGATTTGTTTGTTGAATCATATCCCAAGACAGTAAGCCTAAACATGTTAACTTTATGTTCTGTAGCTAAATCTATTCATTTTCAGAACTGCCTTCCACAGAGGCCATTTTGTGGTCAGCTTAGCTGGTCCAGCTAAAAGCGAAAATGTCCAAAAAGGGCAGTCACATTTCCCCTTCAGAAATTACACACCTGCCCTGAAGCAGGCCTCAGCTCTAGCAATTAGGGCATATGATGCCATGAGGGGCATCAGCTCTGCCTGCCAGTGCACCCAAACCCAAATTCTTTTTCTTTAGCATTCGTTTTCAGCCAGTTCAGCAAGTAAATCCTATTTACCTACGGCTGCGGGATTGCTAGAGCTGACACGCAGGACCATGTGATTAGGGCAGGGAAAAGTTTGTGGCTGTATACTGGCAACAGCCCATAGTTGCTGATGCTGATCGTGAAACCACAGCCTCAACTGGACAATAAGGAAGGGATTCATGCCTGGGAATCGGTAGCTGACACACAAACATCTTCAGATCACGAGTCTTCCTTTAGAGTCAGCAGAGATCTAATCAGCTTTGTCAGTGGAGCCTGCAACGTGGTTTATCTCCTTCTACAGTAGTATGTACTTGATTAGATGAATCCCATCCTTAGAATGCCCGCTTCTGTCGTGGACTGTGAAGAAAGCCTGGTGTGAATAGCTCACAGATTAGGTCAATGAGGTGACTCCTGCCCCCAAGTGGTAGTTCTGCCCATTATAAAACAAAGATTTTCTTTATTCCTACATTAAAGCATGAGTTGAACTCTTTAATGCCACAAACTGAATAATGTTAGAACGAAGAGTAGAATCCAGTGGCCCATCCTGATAATACTAATGCTTATACCAAATTGTTCAAAGCTGTGTCCCCAAGCTAAAATTCACAGGCATACAGGAGGTATTTTGATTTAATCAGTCCTCGGTGGCTGAGTATTCCCTCAGAAGCAAACAGCAGTGGTGACTGCCTTTGGAAAGCAGGTCATTTATATCGGTGATTAAGCATGAAGGGGCCTCACTTCAGGCAGGAGTTTTCAAAAAACCTTTAGCTAAATCTTACAAGCTCATTCTGTACAGTTCATTATGAATGGCTATTCACATAGCAGAATAGTGACTGTGAGCATTGCTTCTTGAAAGCTTTGCTTGTGTTGACCTGCTTTACATCTAGTCAGATGTCTTAAAGTTTGGGAAAACAGAAGTTCACATCAGCATGGGTGAATTCAATGGTGTGCCACAGGAGCTGCAGAACCAATGGAAGTAACCCATTTCTACCACTGCTAAGATGACAAAGCAAATACTAAATAACAGCAGTTACTGTGGCTGTCCCAGGAAGGACTTGCCCATCAAGTTTCCAGGTAATTTGCTTGTGAAACATGTGCTCCATCTCTCTTATTGACTAACAATGTATATTATTATCTGGTTAGTTAACTGTGGGGATAAAGGTCTTTTTCCTGCTGTACATCAAGCTTCTGTGAAAAAAGCTGCAGTTAAACTGTGTATAACCTTAGGATCGTGAACAGTGCCAACTGAAGTTCTAGGAATATGCTTGTTCAGGCTTTTTATTACCACATATAATAGATATATGTTGTGCCTTTGCTGATTAGATAAACCAGAGCCTAGCTGTTTCTTGGAAATTTCCCTATAGGAAGAGAGTCTCCTTGTAAAAAAGGGAATACGTAAATAAACAAAACATCTGCTTATTTGATGAGCGGCATCACAGCACGCCAGTGTTGTTAATGCACTCGTATGTGCACTACAGTGATATAAATTCTTTGTTAACAGTGATAACCATCACCTTTGTGTCTAATCCTAAATGGGAAAAATGTTTCCAACGTGACATTTCAGATTCCTGGGAACTTGTTTGGAGCCTGTAAGCACACAGAAGGCAGCTGATAACATTTGGGAGTTCATGTTTCCCTGACGAGTTGTAACAGTCTGGGCTGACATAGTCTTCTGTGGGAGGCAACTGTACAGTGGATTACACTCTGGGACACTCTGTGTGGGTGAACATGGAATCAGCCCCTCCTGAAATGTTCAGTATGGTGTAATGCAGGCAACGTGTAGGCTGAGAAGTTTTACAGGAGGGAGAGGAGGAGCTGCTTGATCTCTGTCATTCTAATTCACCATGATCATATTATGGGACAGTTTCCTGGCATTGACTCTGGCCTGACCTAACAGTCAGAGCAGCTGGGGCGGTCTGGCAGTGCTACATGGCCCAGTGCTTCCAAACAGGGCAGGTAGCACAACTGTACCTTCTCTTTATTGAGATGATTCATCCCAGCCCCACATACCATAATGTCCTCCTGACCTCCTTAGTCTCTCCCTCACCTGCTGTAACTGTGTCACAGAGGCTGTTTGTGCAGGTTGGGATGATACTGTGGATCCTTGCACATGGACATCTCTCTCTGGAAGCTCAAACCCAACAGTTTTCATGTCACATAATCCAGCCATGGATAAAAAAAAGTGCATGTTGATCCCTAAATCACATTCAGCCTATGAGAAACCTCCTCGGGGTTGTCCAAAAGACACCCAGCCAGGTGCTCAGCCTTCAATGCTCGCTGCCCTGGGTAGAGCATAACCTGTTACAGAGCCTGGACCTCAGTGCCGTGTCCTCTGATGGATGTGCCCCAGCATTACTCCAAACTTGGAGACAACTTCATTTCAAGTTTCTGTATTATCTGCTCCATCCAGCAAGGGAACCCTGGGTGGATCTGTGCTTCTGGGACGCCTGGATAGCACATGTGCTCAGGAACCCTCCTGCCCACAGCCAGCTGACAGGAGCCGCAGCACTGCAACCAGCTCCTCATACTCCTCCCCTGTACAGCTGTTTATCTGAGAGAGATGCAGCCTTTAGAGGCGAATGGTCACCTCCACCTTTTCCTTTCAAGGCTGCCCATGCAGCCTTTGGGTGTGCCTGAGTACCAGGATCTGCAAAGTCTGCACACAGCCTGCTGAAGCCACAGAGGTGGCAAAGCAGCTAATAATTAAACCTGCTTTTTTGGTTTTACTGCTGGAGAAATACTTTTGTAGCAAAGCACTGAGGCGAATACAATGCTCCTTTACATCAAAAGAACATCCAGATACCCAAGGTAAATACTGACCTGCATTTCGCATGCTAATTTCTGTGCTGTTAATCTACTTCCCCTGACAGTTTCAGTGGGATCAGTGATTTCTTCAGCCCTCTTAAAAATTCTCAAGGCTGTTGCTTTTGAAGTGAAAAGGGGAAGTAGTCGCATTTGCAAGATCAGTCTCAGTTTGGGAAATTTCGAATGACCACAACTGTAGCATAAAATATGCACAGGCATCTGTTTGCACAAAATCTTGGCGATTACAAATGTGGTCGTCTGCCCTGAGTGACTGTTAGAGGTATCAGTTTAGTGCACGCATGTGTGCACACACAGAATAGATGCAGTTCAGGAGGAAGATTATGAGCAAGGATCCCTGTTTTCCTAAGGCCTGGAAAGACATTGTTGGCTGACTCATGCTGGAGATAAGTACAGTGGTCAAACAAACAATGTAATTTTCTGGGCTTTAATAGTTCTAGCAAAAAAAACCCTGAACCCAACCAGTGTGACTGAAAAATACAAAGGAAATGGAGCAGACAGACAAGATGGAGCGAAGATAGCAAGAGGGAAACCCCCCCCCCCAAAAGCAAATAATAGGCAGAGTTACAATTAGTTGTTTCTACTAATTCCAAAGCTCTTGCTTCGTTCTGCCAGCCTCACTTGATTGTTGAATAGTGATGGCAGTTTCTACAGGTTTCTCCTTAGCTAAATTGACTTATTAATAAAATACATTATTTGTAATAGAGGTAAGAGTATCATTTTATAAAAGTCTTCTTCAGGAAGCACTAAAACACTTGCTCAGTTTAAAGTCTGTCCTCAAGTGTTCTTGCTGGATGGGTCTTATACTCAGGAGGTTTTATTCCATGGAATCATCCCCAGGGAGAGCAGAAATGAGAGATGATGGGGAAAGAGGTTTGGAAACAAATAAACACCAAATCAAGAAGGCAGGACTTTGTATGCAACCCAGGCCACAATAGCATCAATGGCTCCCACAGAGCCAGGATTCCTCCTGTGTTTACAATTGAAGGAGAAAGCCTGATGATCTCACCCAAGCTTTGCATACCTCAGCAACTTTCCTGGGTTGTTTACAAACCTCTCAGTTCATCAGTGTCTGATGTGTGGCAGATGTCTCCCAGAGCTGCTGAGCACTCACACCATCATCCTTCTGATGTCACCCAGGCCTGAAACATAAAAGACTTGTCAGTGGGGCAAACAGCATTTATCTGGAGCTTTTAGCAAGGAAGTTCTTACTGGAATGTATGTTGCCCCAAATGACAGGTTTCTTAGGGAATCCCCTGTCCTTCACAGATGCTCTAAGGGAGACATAAGAAAAAATTACTGATAATCTCAAGGACAAATTCTCAAGTTATTGCTCAAAGGTTGGTCATTAGGAGCTGTAACAATGATACAACTTTAAACTCTGACTCAGAGGTCCTCACATCAAAGACTCCTGCCTAAATTGTGTCCTGTCTTTTTGAAATCTAGCCAGCAGCGATGCAAAGGTTTCAGGTCATGGGGAAGCTGTCTCATTCTTCAGTATCTTATCTCTGCAGTGTAGATGTCCCCTGGTTGCCAGTGTCTTCTGGCAAGAGCAGCCACAATCACTCAGGTTCAGATATTGGGAGTGTTTTGGAAGTAGATAAATAAAACATTAATAAAGATCAATATGAGAGAAAATCTGGAAGTAATATGCAGCAAAGGCATGACCCTAAAACAAGAGCTGAAAGGGTCAGTAGACCTTTTGTTACAAAAAAATGGCTCAAATTTTGCAAAAAAAGTTTTCCCATAACTCATAGAGGAAGAAGCGATGGGTCCTAAATGAGAATTCTCATTTAAAACACATGCCTTGCAAAGACATTGGAGTTAATGTTTCTGCCACCCCAGACAATTGACAATGAAACCCCAAGTAGCTGTAAATAAAATGCTGCTGTTTAAACAGCCATTCTCAGGCTCAGGCCAAAGGATGATTAGCTCAGACAAAATTACAAAAGGGGAAAGATAGTAAATATTATCATTTGATACCTCTTCAGTATTCTACATAAAATTACCTAAGATTATCCTTCCTCCTTTTTGAAGAAGTAACCACTTCCTCAAGCAAACAAGCAAGAGTGACACTGCTCAATGAGAAAACAGAGTGCCAAGTGCGTATAAAGACAAGTTCACCCTGTTAGTCCAGAGTGAACTCCATCTCCTGTGGAAGGAGGAAGTTGAGCTCCCGGGCTGTCAATCAGAAGGCTGGTATTAATTTAAGCAATAGAATTAGACAGGCAGATGTTGCCACAAAGAGATTTCCAGTTTACCTAGTGGCCTGCGTTGGCGTGTTGTGAAGGACCCAGTAGCTGTGCAAACACAATATATCAACAACATATTTAAAACAAACCCCAGACCTCACTGTCAGGTAATGCAAGTCTCAAATATGAGTTCCCTTAGAGTAACTCCCAGGTTGAGAAATGTCTAGCCTTTTTTTCATGCATTTTTTTTTTTATTTATTATTTGCCAAGGGTAGGAAGCGACCTCACTGGTAATCATAGAATCATAGAATACCAGGTTGGAAGGACCTCAAGGATCATCCAGTCTGACCTTTCAAGGTAAAAAAAGATATGTTTTAAATATCGTTTAATCAGGGGTCTTATATGTGTTGTATATAGTTAGGGACATGCGGTGCTGAGACTGCGTACACGTCCTGTTTCTCAGCACTGCTGAGGCTGAAACAGGACAGGATGATTTACAGCAGGAGTTCTTCTGGCATTAAAGTGAGCAGCTACTGTTCTTCCAAGCTGAGTCACCAGGGAGAATGAGCCTGTAAGTGGGGGAAGAGTCTAATTGTTTTGTGTTTGGTTACTAAAAAGAAGAGCAGAAGACAATTTGGTGTTTGCCCATGCTGAAAGCTGTCCTTACTATTGTGAAAATTTGATTTTATTCAGTGCCCTTCTTGTTGATGCTTCTGATTTTCTGCAAAAGAACAATTGGTGATGTTATTGTGGGACCATTAAAAATATTCATTCACAGTCTGGTACTGTCGGATACTGGATTAGGACTAAAGCTGACAATGTCTTTGTTAGTACATGTTTGTATGATAATAAGAATAATAAATCCATGCAAAACGTACACAGTTTTCTCCAACTTTGCA